>SNQJ01S0123654.1:2296-15302 GCA_010110895.2 Picea sitchensis
TCTAAGTTGAGGGACTTAGATCAGAATGAATTCATAACTACTGGAGTAGAGGATTTTGCAGCAAAGATGCAAGAGCTCCACGACAAAATCAAAGAGTGGTTAAAGTATTCTAACCAGGAATACAAGCGCATAACAGATCAACACAAAAGAGAACTTCAGTTTGAAGTAGGTGATTTGGTTTTGGCACATCTGAGGAAAGAAAGGTTCCCAAGGGGAACATAGAATAAGTTGAAAATGAAGAAAATTGGACTAAGTAATATCATAAGAAAATTTGAGGCCAATGCTTATGAAATAGAATTTCTAGATGGGGTAGGAATATCACCCATATTCAACATAGTAGATTTGTACCCTTACAAAGATGATGAAGCAGAGACAGAGAAGGATAAAAAACAAGTTCAGTGGATCAAACAGTTGCCTGTATCTGAAAATCCGCAGATGGAAAGGATCATTGACCAAAGAGTCAGCAAGAAGACCCAAAGGAAGACATACTTTGAATATTTGGTCAAATGAAAAGGACACCCAATTGAGGACACAAGTTGGGAAAGCGAAGCAAATATCCAAAGACATGGATAGACGGTGCAAGAGCTCATGAATAGGATTTCATGAATTTTTCATCCAAGGGAGTATGATGCAAGAGCATTGTATGCGAGCCAACAAAGCAATCACAAAGGCAAGGACAACTGGAATTGCACCAGCACATATTTTGAGACATTTTGAATTTGAATGATAGAAAATTTAATGTAATATCTAAGAGGACGTATTTGCATTTATGTTTGGAAGATTGTAATACATATTATAAGCATTTCTCTCATCTGTTGGATAAAGAGGCATTTATTGTCATTTATGTAAAGTTGTTGTAGCTTTTATTTAAGATTAGATAGCTTGTAAAGTAGGAGAAAGAAAATCTCGTAAAAAAACACCCTTGTTTGTGTCATTATATCAATTGTGTAAGCTGTAGAGAGTAGGAGCACAAAAGAATAGAGAAGAACCCATGTACATGAATATTGGACTTAATATATAAAAGCTTTGACTCAATTTCATGGTGTCGTCTTGGTTACTGTTTACATCTGTTTGAATGGTATGTTTATAGTTTTGTTTATACTTTCTATTATGCATTTTGTTACAATTCTATGTTTGTATGAATGCTCTTGATTTCATGGTAAATATATGAAGTCTGTGAGAAGTGAAGTATGAGTTTGAATTGTTTCTCATCCTGAGGAATCCTGCAAGGAGTGTAGTGAAGGTTTTCATAGAGTGCATTGACGAGGGTCTAAGTTTTATCTCAGAAAAGTTTAGGAGGGTTAATTTTGTTCTCATACTGGAAGAAGTGAAGGTATAACATAGGGTCGTGCAAGGCATGCGTAGGCAAGTTGAAGTCTTAGAATTTACCAACCAAGGAGGAAGGTTGCAGGACTGTTGTTGCAAGAAGTTCACAGAGTCGAGGGGTTAAATAACCAAGGGTTATTGTGAATGCCGCAAGGTGTGCATGTAGGGATTCCTTAGATTCAAGGAGTCATAGTGAGAGTCCAAATTTAGAAGGGCTAGAACATTTGAAGTGTTCGAAGGAAGAACGAGGTCTGGAGTCACCTCGTAAAACATAAGGTCAGAAGGAAAGACGCCAAGATAATTGGGTAGAAGACGTTGAGAATTTTGAACGGACAGTCGAAATTATAAGGGGGAAAATCACCGAAGTTCCGTGAGTCTTTGGATTAATAGGTCAGTGGAAGGTTTAAGGATGAGGATCATTCAGCTTGATAATATCAGGAGGAACAATGGTCGTTGGATTTGGATCAACGAGAGTCGTTAATCTCGCGCCTGTATTTTGTCTTTCATAATTCAAGGTATGAAAGATGTTGTGACTTGGAGTCAAGAGTTGTGAACTCCCGATTCAAGAAATCCTGATTGAATTAGGACCGTCAGATCACGGGAATATTAGAGCCGTTGATTCATGGTGAGAAGTTATCGGGATTTCGATTACTGAGTGAAGGGCTTGTTGTATTGAATTTCACCGATACACGAATTTCCAAAGTGCCTAATTATTTGGGCCCCAGGTTTTAGATAGAGGTCACATTAGGAAAAGTCAAGGGAGAAGTCAAAGAGTCATTATCCTTTCGAGGTTTCGAGGATTGACGAGACAAGGAGACTCACACTGGGGATCATGAAGTCGAGAAACCCGAACTACCTTTCCGGGATAAGACTTTGGTCATATCAGTCAGTTGTGTGGGTAAGTGTTGGCGCTTGGTGCTTGTTTGCACAAGTGTAACTCCAAAGAAGGACTGTGGTTAAACACTTGTGTGTTGGAGATTCCTGTGGGGAATTAAAGAGTCAATCAAACTCGAAGGGAGATTAAGAACGATCCTAAGACCGGGAGGTCACGTAGAGCCTGCTAAGATAGGATGTGTTGCGTCAGCAAGCCTGAATATACCTACAATGACTCTGTCTAACCACCACGCCTTTCCATACTTTGTCTATTATTCAAAGTTTCGCGGGTTCACGGACTCCCAGGTTCACAAAAATATCAAAGAATTTTTTGTTCCCCTCCATCCATGTCACCTTCACCCCTTCCCAATGCACATTAATTATGATTTTACTAGTGACAAATCACCACAGATGTCCGAAAAGATTTTCATTAATAATCAGAAAGCTCAAGGACATCTCACATTAAAATGCATTAATGGGAGAATATTGTGGAATCTCATGAGTTTTTTTTTGTCAATCTTGAATTGGAAAAAAATTGTTGGTTATTTTAGTTTTTTTAAGGCATCATCGTAGCAAGAATGCAATATTGTGCTAGCCTACTATCATCTACAAAGGTGTTGACATGATTCCCCTCTTACAGCTTGGCATATTTGAGAGTATGCTTGCATATGAAAATGTTAATCCACCCTTCAAATTTGAACATGGTTTTCATTTGGGCCACAAAAAATACTAATAAAACAAAATAATATGAGCAATGTTTAAGTAAATATAAAAACATTATATTTTAACATGAACCTAATTTTTTCGAGCTCCGTGTATATTACATAGTTGACAATGTTTTTCCCATAGTTAATGTTTATGGCCGCCAGTTCCCGGATTGGTGCTATCGAACTCTCATGCCCCCTGTTCCGTGATATACATCTTGCACCCAAAAATTTGGTTATCTACAATTCGAGCTCAAACTCCTCGAACTTGCAAGCTTCACTCTACCTACGATGAGTCTGTCTGGGTCTGTTTGGCCACCCCACCTTTCATACTTAGTCAATTTCCCTACCACCTTCACACACTTTCCCAATGCAAATTGATTATTCTTTTATTAGTGACAATTCACCACACAGGTTCAAAAAATTGGCATTAACGAGCGGAAATATCGAGGACATCTCCCATTAAAATGCATTAAACCAATATTTACAGGAGATTATATTACCATCCTCCAATGTTCATTCTAAATACTATCACACATTTACTGTCACATGTAGCAATATAAACAAATCTTCATCAAAACATTATCTTTTCTCATAGGCACCCCACATGCACCCGAGTCGCTTGAAGTGAGCGATATTTGGATCCATCAATTAAACCTCTCTATTATTGAGTTGGCAGAGGTCAATATTATGGCATCTTATATTTTATTTTTTTTGTGGATCTTAACCTCAGAAAAATTCTTATTTACTTTATATTTTTTAAGGCATTATACCCTGCCTTTCCATACTTAGTCGATTCTTCACCTCTTGTTGTCATAGATTCACGGGTTCTCGGGCTCCCAAGTTCAAAAAAGTTTTGAAGTAGTTTTCGCTCCTATCCATCCCTGCCACCTCACACATTAACTATGCCTTTATTAGTGACAACTTACCACACACATCAAAAATATTGGCATTAATAAGAGAAAAGGTCGAGGACATCTCCCATTAAAACGCATTAGAACCAAGATTTACGTGATATTATATTATCATGCTCCAGCATTCATTTTAAATAATATTAGGAGCAAAGGAACATTCTCATCACCTTATGGATGTAACTCAACAACATTTCTATGGAGATACCCCGAATATTTTCGGGCGTGAGGACCAGATTTTTCAGTGGTCCAGAGCTTATGACTACTACTCGTTCCCTTCTACCCAGAAGGAATTTGTATGGACATATGGACTCGCACGAGCAGGTTGTGTCCCTGAAATTTTTGACTGTAAGGAGTTGGTCACTTGTTGCGTCGAAAACTATATTTCGAACCAGCGGATTATCCATTTCCAGAACCATTCTCGAGTCTCCCTATCGCCTCAAGTATTTTGATAGATGTTAAGACTTCCCGACCCAACACCTACTTTCAAGGGAGAGAATTGTAGAGAGTTCTTAAAGAAGCATGATAATGAATTGGACCTGTTGCCGAAGTTCTTAGAGAACCCAACGACTGGTCACAGGGAAATGACTAGATTATAGGTTAGTGCATTTAAGAGCCCTTTCTGGGAAATTGCATGGATTTTCATGAGGATAGCAAGACAAGAAAACAAAACCAACATCTCTCGAATGATTCTGTATATTTTATATTTTACAATGAAGAAACAAGCCATTTTCCATTGGGGCAAGTTGATTTCCATTGAAATCTCTTCCTAGTTGTTGTAATAGACAAGGTAGAAGAAATTCTTTATGTCATATTATTTAATTTCCGCGGTGGAGAATTCCTGTCCATTCCCTGCACTATCTATGTGTAAGAAGGTAAACTGCGAATTTATCACAGTAACCTTATGGTACTAGATATTATGGAGACATGACACCTCCCAACATTTTTATGAAGACTTCAATGATTTTGTTTCATTTTTTAAAGGATTTATATTTGGAAAGTATTTTCCCCGGTTGTCTGACCAGGTGACCAAGTTCTTAGATAGGAAGGGCACACTAGAATAAATGGAGAACTATAATGTTACAAGGATTTTTGGGTCCAAACAAAATCTTTTCTTCCTTCCATGTCACATATCTGGTACAATGTTTTTTTCTGAAACAACAAGGTAGTACACCTACTTTTTTCATTTTTTCCATGAAAATAGAAAAAATAAATTCATCCCTCTGCCTTGGAAAGTTGGGGATTTCATAGTCAGGAATATGAACAAGATTGATGGTTTCATGGGCCACTTCCACGGATTCAATTTGAAATGTGATGAAAAAGTAAAAGGGTTCAACCCTGGTGGTATTTTTGTGGAACACCTATTGGTTGTTGGTTTCAACAGTTCTTTCACTAAAACTATCTTGAATCAAGACAAATATAACACCTTAGGAAGTCCTTCTCATGACAATGGAATACTCGAGATAGTACTCAACACCAATGATTCGTGCAAGAAGAAGCGAAAAGGCGTTGGTGAGAAAAGTGCCCAATCCCCAACCGCCACACCCAAAAGTACAACATCTCGGAGAAGTACTCCAATGGCCTACCCAAGAAAGAAATTCACACACATTTATTCAAGCGAAGGAGGAGATAAGAACCCTCCCCCCCAAAAAAATTGAAAGTTCTCACAAACGTTCTGTGTGCAAAAAACAGAAAACAATAGTGCAAGAACAGGAGGGACCAAGGGGAGAAATTGATATCCACGATCTCTCCCTTGAGGATATGGAATTGGAAATTGACATTGAAAAAATGTTCCACGATGATGACCATTTTAGAGAGAACTTCTACGCATAATCATGAGATGGAAATAACTGGGACTGATACCTTGGACGAAGAATATTCTTTTTCAATTCAGAGCATTGTTTTTTATAGCGAATCCAAAAAATCGGTTATTGAAAAGAGAGATGTAAAGAATAAGAAAGGGGAATCTTGTTCAGATATGAACCTACAGAACATGCGTCCTTTCTAGATGTCCCATATACACCGAGCAACTAGAGATTCTCTAGACAACTCTATTAGCGGCCTTGAAGCTATGAACGTCATGTTAAAGGAGAGAATCAAAGAATTGGAGGGAGCTTTAATGCCTCTTCCATTGTTTGCTACTCCCTTAGAAATGATCGGTCCCACTACACCTGTGACAAAGTTAAAAGGATCAACAAGCCTTATGACATCAGTTTGAGGCTATGTGGAAAAGAAAATAAAGAGAAGAATGGAATTAATAATAGAATCTTGGCAGATGTCAAAGAGTATGGTGTCTTTTGGAACAAGAGCACATGCTTTTCATGAGTATCTGCAAACATATCTCAAGAATGAGCAAGGTTTATACCTCGATGAAGTTGTACCATTTGGTTTTAAAGTTACTGGTATGACATAATTCAGAAGAAGAGAGGAGGATCTCCCTTCCTTGGATCGAATAGACCAACTAAATGGATGCTAGAAATAAAAGGTAAAAAACCTGAATGGTATCGTTCAAGCATGTAGCCAGACCATATCTAGAAGAGAAAAACTATTCAAGAAGATAACTGAGATAGATCTATTTGGAAGCACCCAAAATTTATATTCAAATCATTGTTTTTAACCAAGCAAGAATTTGATGATCATGTTCATATCTATAAAATACTATCATTTGAAAATTTCTATGGCATTCCTGAATATGGTGAACATGATGTGAAAAACTGGCTAGTTGTTTATTTGATTAAAAGCCAAGATATTCAAGAAGCATTGCACAACCTATCTATTGAACTAAGGGACTTGGAAACTGAATTATTCAATATAAAAATCTGGCATGAAATCAACGACGCGCCCATGAGGAGCTACATCGAAGAGTGGTTCAAAAAGGCTTTTGACAAGATTACCAATGAAGGGAAAATGACGCTTCACATGGTTTCCATAACCATCGAGAAAATACATAGAAAGACATCAACAACCAAATGACAAGGCATGGGACACCATCATAGTAAGTTGATAATGATCACATTCTTCTGTCTTTGTCGATGTCTTCATCCAGTTATTGTATCTCTTTAAATAGAAAGCTTTAATAGAGGACTGACAATTTTCTCTTTCTTCTTGCCAGGTCTTGTTGTTTTCCATCGCTGACTTTATTATTTCTACAAGTTTGATTTTTGTACATCTTTGCTTTGTAATTCATAGGAGCCCCAATCCCAATCATTATGGAAAACACATTTATATTTCACAGAACATGTACTGAACTATATAATTGTTTACAAATTCCAAGACAACTATTTGGGAAAGATTCTCAAATGTATTTTGTAACCCAATTTATCTAAATATAAAATACTTGAGGTTTTTCTATGGTGATATTCAATGTTTGGTGTTTTTTTTTTTTTTTTTTTAAATTACCTCATTTCCCTGTACATGTTGGGGTCATGCTCCTATTTAATATTGTGCATATATTGCAACTTCCTATATTTAAGAATATGCTTCCACATACAAAATGTTAAGGCATATATTTTTTCTCTATCGCTTATGGGTTTGAGCATAATTTGCGAGCCGAAAACACCCTTCAAAATGGAACATGGTTTACATTTGGACGACAAATAATCTATCAAGATACATTAATATGAATACATTTTAAAAAAATCTAAACAAAATCTCTTTAGACTTTAACCTGAATTTCTCGACCTCCTGGATTGGTTGCGGGTTGTTGGGTTAGCAGACTTCTAGATCCTCATCTCCATATATATTGTCACATCATGAGCTCGATCGATCATTGTCCCTTTCAACACTTAGCCAATTAGCTCACCGCGGGGTCCTGACTTAGCACTATCATATTTTTATGCCTCATGTTTCGTGATATACATCTTGCACCCAACACTTTAGTGATATACATTTTGCACCCAACACTTCCGTGATTTACAATTTGAACCCCAACTCCTGGAACTCGCAAACTTCACTAAACCCGGGTTCACAAAAGTTTCAAACCATTTATCTCTCTCTTGAATCCCCGCCCTTCCCAATGCACATTCATTATTCTTTTACTAGCGACAACTTAGCACAAAAGTTCGCTTATTGGCATTAATAATAAAAAAACGCATTGAACCACAATTTACGGGAGTCCGATCGACCGTCGTTTCTTCTCACACCTAGCCAATTCTGTGCCCCGAACTCTCATTCCCCGTGTTCTGTGATATACATCTTGCACCCAAAACTTCCGTGATCTACAATTCCATACTTGGCCAACATTATGGTCGTCGGTCCCCGCTTTGGCGCTATTATAAATCTTGCACCCAAAAATTTTGTCATCTAAAATTATCTGATATACATCTTTCACCAAAAAATTTCATGGTCTACAATT
Organism: Picea sitchensis; assembly: GCA_010110895.2. Lineage (NCBI taxonomy): Eukaryota > Viridiplantae > Streptophyta > Pinopsida > Pinales > Pinaceae > Picea > Picea sitchensis. The sequence continues at coordinate 10,465 of SNQJ01S0123654.1, forward strand.
CATCCATCTCACGAGCTTCACTCTACCCAGGTTCACAAATGTTTCAAAGCATTTATCGTTCCCTTCCATCCCCGCTACCTTCGCTCCCTTCCCAATGCACAGTGTTTATGATTTTACTAGTGACAAATCAACACACATGTTTGAAAAAATTGGCATTAATAAGCGAAAACCTCGAGGAAATATCTGATTAATATGCATTAAACCGCAATTTAGGGGAGCCTGACAACCACCCTTCCTTTCCATACTTAGCCAATTTTATGGCAGTGGGTTCCCAGCTTCACGCTATCAAACTCTCATTCCCTATGTTCTGTGATATACATCTTGCAACCAAACCTTCCGTGCTCTACAATTCCACCCTGCACTTGAACTCCCAAGCTTTACTCTACCTGGGTTCACAAAATGTTTCAAATCATTTATCGCTCCCTTCCATCCCCATCACCATCGCACCCTTCCCAATGCACATTAATGATTCTTTTCTTAGTGACAACTCACCACACAATTCCTAAAGGATTGGCATTAATAAGTGAAAAATTCGAGGACAGGTCCCATTAAAACTCATTAAACTGCGATTTATACGAAAAAATCTAGGACACCTCCCATTAATATGCATTAAACCGTGATTTACGAGAGTCTGACCGAATGACCTTCCTTTCCGGGTTTCCGGGTTGGCGTTATCGAACTCTCATTTCCCGTCTTTCATGATATACATATTGCACCCAAAACTTCTGTGATCTACAATTCCACCCCACACTCCTAGAACTCACAAGCTTTAAAATTTTCAAACCATTTATCGCTCACTTCCATCTCCGCCACCTTTGCTCCCTTCCCAATGAAGATTAATTATTCTTTCATTATTGATTAATAAGTGAATACCTCGAGAACATCTCCCATTAAAACGCATTAAACCGTGATTTACGTTAGATTATATTATTAGATATCTTCTTCACATGTTACGTTTCATATTACTTTATGGGAAGATTCCATTTCATACTAATTGCTTTGTTCCTACCATCTATTCCTGGGTAGATTATTTTTCAATAACTGTAAAGTAAGATATAAGTTATATATTAAATTACTCTTCAATGTAATTTCAATATAGCTTTTAATATTTACAATTTTCTTATCATTTCATTTCTAAATAACAATTGAACATACTTTTTTAATAAAAAAAATTCTTAGTTTTTTTTCATTTAATTTTACATATTTCAACTTTCATTTCATTATTGTTAAAGATATATTCTAATTACCCTTTACTTACCATACTATAAATTTCTATTTTTTTAATAATATTCCTCATCTCTCCCCATCTTCCAAAAATCATCATCATGAATAATTATAAGCTTCCAACTATCATCCCCATTCCCAAATCTACTTGGCAGGGAATAAGCTGGAAGAAATAGCTACTGCAACATGAAACAAATCAATTCACATGGGGGCTCGTTGACACTAAATCATGCCCATGTGGCTTTGATATAGCTACTTTATGGAGTTTCATAAGTGGTAGTAGTCATTGTGGATTATCTTGTAGTCTCATGTCCTTTTTATTCTTATGATTTTACGTGCATAGAAATATGGACTTGAAAATATCCCCAATGGAATTTATTAGGTTATCGAGTCTATTGAACCAAAAATATTTTAGGGCCTATAAATTTTGCACCACACAACTTTATTTATAAATCTAACACACCTTTACATTAAAATAACAACACCTTTTAAATTCGTAAACTAAAGTGTATCTGGATTCGTTATACTCCATGCTACATACGTTTCCCCACAAATCCATCCTTTACTAATTTGAAATTTGTAAAAACTTTGACTCTGTGAATGCATCCCACATACAGATATTTATTTGAAGCTTGTAAAACCTTTGACTCCATGAATCCATATCTTGTGGGAAATTTATGTTTTGTAAATTGCACAAATCCTTTTATGGGCATGACTTTGAATTCAATCTAGTTTGGAGTCCCCTCGTGTTCAAGATCCCACATAGATTTATTTCCATGTGTTTTAATCCTAAAAAATTGTTAATGTTTATGCCATTATTATAGTTCTTTGCAATTCAATAGATAATAGCAACATAAGAACAAGATCACTGAGAAAAACACATCCACAAGAGACACAACATTTATCCTGGGAAACCCTCTAGGGGAATAAAACCCAGAAAAACTTCCTTAATATAAATAGCCAATATAATGCCAAGAGATCTTATGCTAAAACAAAAAGTCCTCTCCCAAGATATGTGCCACTCTCTCTCTCCTTTGTCGGTAATAGATCAGAACTTGTCTCTCAAACTGAGAAAGTTATTCGTGTTCAAATGAGGCACTAGCCTCCTTTATTTATACAAGTTCTGGCACGTGTGAAGTGTCTCTTCACTGGTAGGGACGACTTCTTCATCTAGGTGGGTAAACCCACCTTTATTATATTTCTGGGTCTTCTTATTAACTGTTGGGGCCGACTTCTTATTCTTCCTATTATATTTGTCTGTTGACCAATTTGCAAAAGGGGATTTGGTCCTATTACAATATCTGACATGATCAATCCACAATGGGGATTGATTCTATAAATAAAATATCAATAATAATAAGAATACTCTTTGCAGTTACATTATTTCAACACTCCCCCTTAACAAGAAGGGTATTCTTCGACAACATCATGCGAGAGAGAGAGGACAACATCATAAACAACATCAGGTAGGAGGACAACATCATCAATATCATCTTGGCTAGCATATCTATAAATCATCGGAAGTTTTCTTCATCAACAACATCATCATTCTCAAAGGAATGCCATCCTCATCTGCATCAATATGTATTAGTATAAAAAATGATACATCATCATCATCACAACACAAGGCTGGCCCATCATAGTACTAGACTAGCTCTATGTCACAACTGTTAAGCTGGTAGCTCAGTGCAAGTCACATATTGCTTTACGTCTAACAACTAGGTCAAAAGCAAGGTATACATCATCTTGCTTTACGTCTAAAAACTAGGTCAGAAGCAAGGAACACATCATCATCTTGCTTTACGTCTAACAGCTAGGTCAAAAGCAAGGAACACATCATCATCTTGCTTTACGTCTAACATCTAGGTCTGAAGCAAGGAACAGATCATCATCTTGCTTTACGTCTAACAACGAGGTCAGAAGCAAGGAATTATCTTGCTTTATGTCTAACAACTAGGTTAGAAGCAAGGAACACACATATCATCTTGCTTTACGTCTAACAACGAGGTCAGAAGCAAGGAACACATCATCGTCATGCTTTACGTTTAACAGCGAGGTCAAAAGTAATGACTCATCTTGCTTTACGTCTAACAGTGAGGTCAGAAGCAAGGATCACACACATCGTCATGCTTTACGTCTAACAACGAGGTCAAAAGCAATGACTCATCTTTCTTTACGTCTAACAGCAAGGTCAGAAGCAAGGATCACACACACCATCATTCTTTACGTCTAACAACGAGGTCAGAAGCAACGACTCATCTTACTTTACGTCTAACAACAAGGTCAGAAGCAAGGATCACACACATCATCATGCTTTACGTCTAACAATGAGGTCAGAAGCAATGGATCATCTTGCTTTACGTCTAACAATGAGGTTAGAAGCAAGGAACTATATATACTCCCCCTTTCAGGGAGGGTCCTTTTGGACTATACCAAGATTATCTCGAAAGTGTTAAAAATTTACACGAGATAGAGGTTTGGTCAACACATCAGCAACCTGTTCATCTGTGCTAATGTACTGGAGCTTCAAGGCTCCTCTCTGTACCATGTCACGGATGAAATGATAGTGGATCTCTATGTGCTTCGACCTTTCATGGAATATAGGATTCTCTGTCATCTTGATGCAGTTATGTTTGTCACATAGAATCACGTTTGCTCTCATCTCCAAGTCAAATAGGCCAATCAACAACTTTCAAAGCCATATAGCTTCGCAGCTAGCAGAACATGCGGCAATGTACTCTGCTTCCGCTATGCTGAGAGAAATACTGGATTGCTTCCTACTCTTCCATGAGATCATGGATGATCCCAAACTGAAACAACATCTGGAAGTGCTTTTTCTGTCAGCAACGGTTCCTGCCCAATCTGAATCAGTGGATCCACTCAATGTAAAGTCATGATCTCCATCATAGCTGATACCATAGTCCATTGTACCTTTAAGCTACCTCATCACATGTTTTGCAGCCACTAGATGAACACATCTGGGCTCTACCAGAAACTGAATCAAGGTGTTCACGGAAAAACAAATGTTTGGTCTGGTGTTCATCAGGTATATCAATGATCCAATAATCTGTCTGTACAGTGTGGCATCAATCAAATCTGACGAAGTATCGACCAACAACTTCATCTTCGTTTCCATGGGTGTATACATGGACTTACATTCCAGCATGTCGAATCTCTTTAAGATTTTGACCATGTACTTCCCTTGGTTAAGGAAGATCCTCTCAGGACTCTTCCATGACTCAAGACCTAAGAAATAATGCATTAGGCCAAGGTCTTTCATTTCAAATTCTGAGGCAAGTCTCTTTTTACATTCAACGATGAGATTTTCTTCTCCAGTTAAGAATAAGTCATCCACATATAGTAGTAAGATTATTGGCTCATTATCCATAATTTTGAAGTAGAGATTTGAGTCTATACGGCCATACCAAGCTCTAGGATCTTGCTTCAATTCGTATAAGGCTTTCTTCAATATGCAGACATGAGACTTCCTGTCTTCAACCTCAAATCCTTGAGGTTGCTCTATATACACTTCCTCTTCGATGACACCGTTTAGGAAAGCTGTCTTCACATCCATCTGGTGCAGCTTCCACTTCATCTTCGCTACAAGAGCTATG
>SNQJ01S0123656.1:6880-19737 GCA_010110895.2 Picea sitchensis
TGGGCGAAGCATCTAGAAGGTTCATATATGGATTTTATCTTTTACCCAACACCAACCCCTTTGGGTCTTTAGCCCTTCTTCCCTAGAATGAGGGACAGCCCCTTCTTGGGTCAATACACCCTAAAATCCCAAGAGATAAGGAAACAGAGGGGAATAATGATGGAAAATGGTAAGTATGGTCAGGAACAGTACGATGGCTCATTAAGAGATTTTCCAGCAGCAAACCCATTCCCAAAGAAGACCACTTACTAGGGCACAATGTCCACCACCAAGGTGAAGCAGGGCAAAAGGCATAATGTCCAAGCACATATCATGAAATCTAGAGCAATCTACGATACAACATAATCAAATGGCTCAAGTATTGAAATGATTCTCACCATAATATTGACTTGTACCTCATGGAGCAAGGCCCACTGCCTTCTGGAAGCCAACTGGTGTGGTGGATGCCATCTGTAAACATGTGACCATCTGTGGTAGTGAGTGGGTTTTCCATCTGTGCAAAACATATTGTAGGTCATGTAGTCTCTTAGCACTCCATATATGCAACCTGAGGGCCTCGAGACATCATCTCCCTAGTTATCCACAAAATGGGGATAACATCTAGCTCCTACTTGGGGACATGTGCTCGTTGTAGACTGCATGAGAACCACAACATCTCCCGGTAGACATGTGTCTGCAAGTAAACATCAAACTTTCAAGGGCGGGATGGCCTACTCATCCTTGTTCTCATATGATCATATCAAAACCCACTAAACTAGAAAAGCAAATTTTGACATTTAGAAAAAATAAAAATCTAAACTAAGCATGAAACTAATATGCAAGTAGAGTAAAATGAAAATGAAATGCATCTAACTAATATGAGCAATCAAGATGCAAATGCAGGGAATCAAAATGGCATACCTACTTACCTGGGGCACGGGCTCTGAAGAACACATGTGACCTGGATGTGACGTCGAAGAAGAGACCCATCTATGGGCAATGGAATATTTCTCCCATCTAATGTTGTCAAATAATACCTTTCTTTGTGAGACTTCCCTCTGATGATGTAAGGACCAAGCCATGAGTTATTATCTTTCTGTTCACATCCAGGGCTTGCCCTTTCTTTTGTCCCACATGACCACAAGAGTTCCTTCATTGAAATCAAAGCAAGGTGTATTCTCATCGTGTGACAGCTCTGTGAGGACTGTATCTCTGATGACTTCTTCATGTTTCTCATCTTCCCTTTGTATAACATGAATAGATTACGGCTCCTTATTATGGTAATATGCAGCTTCTTTTTATCCGTCCATGGTAAAAACATTTCCACTGCATCTCCCTGCATGAAGGGTAACTCGGATGGATCATACTCAAAAATTTGTGGAGGTATATCATGGTAGTGCTCACTAACATAGCTAGCCCCTCTCAAATTCATCACAAGTGTATTTTTCTTCTCCTTGTTATGCAAGAATTCATATGTTCCATCTCCGATGGGAATATATGCATGCATAAGGTTCATACTAAGGAAACCTCCAAGGACTGAGGACCAGGTCCTTGACAAGAGCATCCCCCAGGCATCAGGGACATCGATCACCAATATGTCCATGAGGACGTTGATATGTGGAAAATCTATCAAGAATATCACAACGTCTTCACATACCCCCAAAAACTTAACTCTTCTTGAATCAATACCACAAACATTTCCATAAGGTCGGGTTGTCTTCAAACCAAGTTGTTTCATTACCTTCAAAGATACAAAATTTGTTGAAGCCCCTGAATCAAGCATGTAGTTGTTCATGTGGAGGCCATTCATGCCTAATGAGAGATAAAATGGCGGGTTCTTGTCTTTTGGTCGATCCAGATACATGGTGTTTAGTACAATGGGAGGATCCTCTTTCTCAGTTGGTACCTGTAATACCCTCAAAACTTCCCTTTTCATGAAAAGGATCTTACACATCTCTATTACTGGAACCGTCATATTCAGTTTTCCAAACATGTTTGCAGCATCGATATTCAATTGAATGTTATCTGCAGGAGTGGGCTCAGGAGGCAACTCACATACTGACGACGGAGGTAGTGGAGCCACCTTTTCTACTAGTAGAAGAGGAATATCAAGCTGTGATGGAGGGCCTGAAACATTTTTCCTTTTGTAGACTAGAATTTCCCTCCTCTTTAATTCCTTATTTTGATCATCTATCAACTTGCTTAAGGCCCAGAGTCTCCCCTCTATTTCTCCTATTCTTCTGGATTTATCGACCAAATCCTGAGCAGTTTGTTCTTCGTTGAGATTGCAAATCATAAAGTTTATATCGTTAGGATAATTTTCTTCCTTTTAGGGGCACTCATCTTCCCTATGGGGCTCTTCGCATGGGAGACACCAATCTTCTATATCAATTGTCCCAACAGCTTTCAAAGTATCTGGGGCCTTCGCCTATTGTTGAGGTCTTGGTTTCCAACCAGTAGCATCTCTCTGTTGTCTGGCAAACTGAGGTCTGGGAGCATATTGATTTCTTTCCACTGTAGTCATACGGTTCATAAGTTGATTCTGCACTTGGACAAACTGAGTATTCATCTGGTATATCTTTTGAGTCGGGAGAGCAATCAAATTAGGAACATTGTTGTTGGAAACCTTCGTCCTTGATTCTGTCTTGTTGCGGAGATGTTGAAAGGGTTCTATTTTGTAATCAAGGATATTCTCTTCAATGTCAATACTGAAATCTTTAGCTTGTGCCAATGTTGTGGGCCTTTTATCTTTAAGAATGTATCGGAACTGCCTTTCAAAGGCATTCATGTAAAGGAGACAAACTGATGATGTTGTAGAACGGTAGTTTGTTGGAATTTGATTGTACAACCTGTCAAAGCTTGAAATGAAATCCCTTATAGTTTCATTCTCCTTTTTCTTTATTTGATTGAATTTAGTTGCAAGTGTCCCACCGTCTGTTTTCCTTGACCATCTACTTTTAAATAAGGTTGTAAAGGCATCATAGGTCGTGATCTGATTATCAGGGAGTCCCTTGAACCAATCAAGAGCCTCCTCAGTCAATGATGAGGCAAATAGTCTCATGGCCACATCTTCATGATCAATACTTGCATTGTCCATATCTCGACCCATGAAATAAATGTGGTCTTCGATAGTTATCACATTGTTTCCTGGGAACCTTGGCAACCACTTGTTGACATATGTTGGCATCTTGTTAGGGTAACCATGGATATTGGCCATATTGAGGTGTTTGTAGAGTTCTTTTGCCCAAGGGCGAGCCATTGGAGCAAGGGGAAGGGATTTATGGAAAAGAGTTTTAGCAACGAGAGACTTGAGAGGAGGCCTTCTTTGGTAAACCTTAGAAGGCTTGAATTTCCCAGGGGGAAAAGGTTTGGGGAAAGGAAGTTTTTGGGAAGGTGGAGTTGCCAGATGAGCTCATCAAGGATGGTGGAAAGGGAACGTCCCTTGAGTGGAGTCGCCAGGTAAGCTTAGGGAAAGGCTTTTGGATAGCTTACCAAAGTGTCGTTTAGGGTACGAAGAGGATTCAAAATCCTCGCCGACAACGACGCCAAAATGTTATGGCACAAGTTGTAGGTTGGGAAAAGCCCAACCCAACCAAGGAACAAGTGCTATCACTATGAGTTCTACACCCAATGTCACCTCGATGTAGGTCCCACACTTAAAGGGTGACTAGGTCACTCTAGGGAGGCAATCTCGGTGACCCTAGGGGGATTGAGACGAATATGGAAGGAAGTGGAAAAATAACTCCTATAGGTCAAATATAAATGTAAGGAAGGGTAGGGAAATATTCCTTGTAAGTCAAGTAAAGGTTGCCCCACAAGTATAATGTTTCTTGGAAGAATGTACCTTCCCAAGACACAAGAAAACACAGCTTGCAACAATATATGTTAGTTGGATCAACAAGTTAAGGTTTTTATCCCTAATTTAAAGCAGTATATAACAATATAAATCAACAAATAAATGATACTAAAAGCTGCTCAATAAGTGCTAGATATCAAGTAGAAAATGCAAGAGAAAGACTAGCTAAACTAAAGATGAAAAGCCCAAGTTCTAGCACAAAAGATAAGGTTGTTGTAAAAAGTTGTTTGCAACAAATTATATCAGCCTTATGGCTATAACATTCAATGTATTACAGCGGAAAAATCAGCCACCTGAAATTCCTCAAACTTTGCCCAAAAGTGTGCTAGGACTAGGAGAATATGTATGCAAACGTTGAGCCAAAACTAATGGTTAATGAGAGAATTGTTCAAGCAAGTATGTTAGGGTTTTTGCAACCCTAATGACTGAAGATGCAAATTTATAACAGCAACAATAAGTATCCCTTGGAAGAGAACGCCCTAATGGTTGTGAGGTGCCCAAGGCACAAGGAAAACAATCCACCTTTGCAAGAAGTAAAAACATTGAAATTCACGTTTCCCAATGCAATAATTTAAATCTCCAATGCAATAAAAATGTGACTAGTGCCTTTACTATTGGGTTAATGGAGTCACAAGGAGCTTAGAGAAGCTACCTCCTTGGGGTTGTAAGCCCTTTTACTTCTCAAGGCAAGTTTTTCTAAGCTAGGGTTTAAGCTAAGAGGGTGTATGCCCTTATACTTCTCTTAGCAAACCCTTGTCAATGAGATGAAGCAAATAACAATGGTGAAAGTTATGGTGGGGGTGTATGCCCATATACTCCCCACCTAGCTCTTAGCATAAAACACTTGAACTTGAAATAATGATAGCATAATAGTAGAAAACCATACCGAGATCAAGAGAAATACCAAGACAAACCACCACTAGAGCTAGAAATGCATCATCCAAAGATAGCACTAAGCCTTCTTCCACCAACCATTCATAAAATCAGCGATACACAAGTGCACAAGAGATAAAATGGCCGAGGCTGAAAAATTCAGACCAATACCTATTGTGAGAGCAAAGTTGTGATTTAAAATGAGATCTTATGATCTCTATTTATACAAAAATTAGCCAACATGGCTTGTCCACAAAATAAGGAGTAAAACACAAGATTAGGGGTCAACAACCCTAATCTTGCCCCCTTAACACAATAATATTAAACAATTCACTTATAGTTTCATCTTTTGCACAAATTAAACCCTAATTAAGGATGACGTCACCCCTTCAGGGGACATTTTGCCACTTTGAAGAGGTCATTGGTGCTGGAGAAGGAATGAGGGGACTCCCAAGGCCATGTGTCAAACATCTAGATGATCCTTTCTTGGTGAAAACCCTCTTCTCATCGGAACGTCCAAGTGTAAGTGAGTGGCACCTCACCACCAAGCCCAAACCCCCAATACCATGATGTCATGCAAGAAAATGGGACGTTTTGCCCCTTCTAGGAAAATCGTTTAGTAGGCAATTGGTGGGCTAGGTCATCCAAGTCATCATCAAGGTCGTCCAAGTCATCTCTATCTCATCTCGCATGCGGGCCCCTGACATCCAACCTGTGGGCTTGTAGCCCCATGGACGCCCAAGCTAGGCTTGTTCTCCTAAAATTGTCCACCAACTAGGTCCTGCAAAGACAAATGAACACACCCTCCAAGGATCTCAAGTCATAACATCATGACAAGTGGATCCAGTCAATAAACAATATATCTAAGCATGTGCATCAAAGATTACCACATCAAACAATTAACAGGTCAAAGACATTATGCGACTTGTCAAGCTTAAGTATTGGAGGGTTGACGAGGTGTCCTATTGGGTAGATCTTGCCTTAGGTCAAGGAGAGCCTCCAGGAGGTCCCTCTCTAAGCCATGTAAAGTGTATGATGTGGATGGGGTCAAGACTCAATGGGCATAGGGCTCATGGCATACTAGGGGTCAAAGTGTCTCATTCATGGGTGCCTTTGTAGAGGGTGTGTTGTACCTTCGTCCGCAAATGCACTTTTCCAAGCCCATTATTTTCCTTTCATCTTTCTTTCTTTATATTTTCTTTAGCACAAGGAGAGATTGAAGGTCACTGCCCTGGCATGGTGACCAAATGGTGGCAATGTCACCCACAAATGCCTAATGGAAATGAGAAGGTTGGCTTATGATGAGACCCGCTTTCTCTCAACCACGCAATTGAGAGTCACTGCCCTAGTTTGGTGACTAGATAATGACAATGTCACACCACTAGATATCCATGGACGTGATAGGTCGGCTCGTGATGAGACCTCCTATCCTTCAATCTACCTTTTAGGCATTTCTTTGTTACATTAAGGGTCCCCTTTTATTCAAAGATAAGTGTTTTACTGCTTTCTTGGGTCATCGTTGAGCGAAGCATCTGGAAGGTTCATATATGGCTTTTATCATTTACCCAACACCAACCCCTCTGGGCCTTTATCCCCTTCTTCCCATAGAATGAGGGACAACCCCTTCTTGGGTCAATACACCCTAAAAGCCCAAGAGATAAGGAAACGAAGGGGAATAATGATGGAAAATGGTAAGTATGGTCGGGAACAGTACAATGGCTCATTAAGGGATTTCCCAACAGAAAACCCATTCCCAAAGAAGACCACTTACTAGGGCACAATGTCAACCACCAAGGTGAAGCAGGGAAAAAGGCATAATGTCCAAGCACATATCATGAAATCTAAAGCAATCTACGATACAACATAATTAAATGGCTCGAGTATTGAAATGATTCTCACCATAATACTGACTTGTACCTCATGGAGCAAGGCCCATTGCCTTCCGGAAGCCAAGTGGTGTGGTGGATGCCATTTGTAAACCCGTGACCATCTGTGGTAGTGAGTGGGTTTTCCATCTGTGCAAAGTGTATTGCTAGTCATGTAGTCTCTCGACACTCCATATCTGCAACCTGAGGGCCTTGAGACATCAGCTCCCTAGTTATCCACAAAATGAGGATAACAAGACTCAACTCAATTGTTGAGAGTGGTTCCCATACATGCAATGTCTCCTTGGATAATGGACTCATTGCAACAAAGCTTTGAAGGATGAGAACATGATATGACACCTTTGGAGACAACCCACTAGTGACATTTTGAAACCATGGCTCAATGCAACCACCTTCATAATCAGATTCAAAAATTGGGTTTACCTCACTGCTCACTTGACTGCACAAGTTGTTTGGAACCAACAAAGTCATATGATAAACTGGTGACAAATATGAAAGAAATTCCTCAACTTCAAGTTCTAATGTATGTTCCTCATCAAGCGTTGTCCCTACCTTTTCCGTCTCATGATCAGATCCATCTCTTGGTCTAGAAATATTGTCGAGAGAAACTTGTTCCGCAAACTTAAAGTATTGTTTTTCTTCTTTTTTCATGAGCTTCCAAATCATCCTCAGCAAGGTATTGTGACAAAGGAAACTATTCTTCCTCTGAACCAAGTATATATTCTTGTGAGATCTGTACATGTATTATTTCTACCCTCTTCACATTTCAAAGACCATATTTTGCCTTCAATAGTTTTGACAATTAGGAATGTTTCCATCTCATCATCCCACCTATCACTGATATCTCTCTCTTTCCACAAAGCACATGAAAGAATGCATATCCCTTGCATTGGGATCTTAGAATTCTCACTCTCAGGTTCAGAAATATAATCTGATATAGGGAAACTTTCCCACCCTTCAATGAATTCCTCATCTAGATCCTCTTCCTCATGGTCTTGGACCTAGTTAGGAGAGGGTGGGAGTGCAACATTATCAAAATTATAAAGGCTAGCTTTCTTCATACTTCCCTACTGTTGTTTTAAATTAATGTCTTTAGAATCACATATGAAGTCATTGCCAAATCGAATCGCATCCATGGTCTTTTGGGGAACTGTAGTATTCATGCTTAGATTCTTAAAACCTTTTACAACACCCTTTTGAGAACAAGACATTACAATTCTTTGAGCACTGACAATTGCATTTCTTCTCATCTGAACTAACTGGCTTTGCAATCGGTGGACAACATGAGAAAGGGCGCAAGTGTCAGGTTTTGGAATAATAAGTTTTTTGACCCAGGGCTAATGACTTTGCAATTTCAAATGTGTGCCTTTGGGACCTTCCAAAGATAATTTTCAGATCAACACCACTTTCAAGAACATCTTCCTCAATGGATTGAGCTCGTTGCATTAACTCCTTCCAGCTATACTTTCCCTCTTGTCTCGGCAAATACCTCAAGTTTGTGGACAAAGCAGTTTCATAGCAGTTGAAAATGATGGGATCATTACGAAATATTTGTTGCAGCATTTTATGAAGGATCCTCATAAATCTGAAAGTGAATTCTTAATCATCCTTTTTTCCTTCATGCAAACGCAAATGAGTTTCATAAAAAGAACATATGGGCCCACCCTTGGGCAATATTTCTCAAGTTTCAACAAACATAATCTCCAATACATCCCATTTAGTGATGGTTCCAGGCAATAGAGCATAAAACCATTCACAAGATTTCCCTTTCAAGGTCCGGATGAATAGCGGGCAAGCTACATCATTATCTCCAAGATTATAGATGTCACAAGCATCATTGAATTCAATCAAATGTTGCTCCGCATTGTTGGAATTGTTTCCAAGGAAAATGGGAAATTTCTAAATGGGAATATTTGGCAAAGGGTGTATCTCTCCTTGCAAGTTGAGGGGGCTTCTCCACAACCATCTTTTCCTTTGGGGACGTGTATTTTATGCTGCAATGCTAGCAATCTTTGGTGGCTTGGTGGGAACACAAGGGAGCATCCCAGCATGAAGGAATCTCTTTGGTGGAGGTCACCATGAAATCTCTCTTAACTCTGGAACTCTTTCAGCGGAATCGCCATGGCATTCTTTTTCAAAATTAGAAGCTTTAAAAGTGGAGTTGCCAAGGAGTTCACCTTCTTGAATCTTGGACAACATGAAGTCACCAAGGAGCTCATCCTACCGAATCTTGGATGGTTCTTGGCTCTTTGGAACTTGCCACAACCAATCAGCACCCAAAGCACCATGAATAAAATATTTAATGCCATTAAGGTTCCCTTGAACCAGGCTTTCAAGAACCCAATTCATTCAGGAATCATTTTGAAATTCTCTATAAAAGTTTCCTATATCTTTTGGAAGAAAATTTTGTTCTTTCTAGCACAACTTGATCTTCCTTGAAACATATTCAAGTGTCTTGCTTTGTTTTTATCAGGCAGAAAGCTTTAAGAATTCTCTCTCAAATGCCCCACGTTTAGTTCTTTCCTCTCCAGATGGATAGTAAGAGAACACTTTGAAGATGTGATCTTGTCTTCAATCTCGGAGACACGAGGAGGACATTTGTATCCTTTCAAAGACTTGAACCAGTCAAACTCTAGTTTCTCAATAAAATCTTATCCTTCTAGGAAAAAATTTTAGACTTCTTGAAAACAAATCGCTCCCTAGTATGGTCGCCAAATGTTGATCACTTTTTCCGAAAAGTAAAGAGAATCAATGTTGAGGGTAAACTCGTGGGGAGCAAAGAGAAACCTCATTCGTTTTCATAGAGGTGGTATTCCTCTTTCAAATATTCTTGCAGTGAAAACTTCCTTCAACATTTAATTTGTTTATATATATAACAATGGAAGGTTATCAATTGGGTTTAGCTCGGGTGGTTCGTAGGAATGATTGCTATCCTCCCCACCCAAGTTCAATTCCCGCAAGTGACATGTTGAGCTCTTAATGAGTATATTATTCGAACCTTGTTGTTGACTGACCTTGTGCCTTGAAGATTCTAGGGTTTACCCTGGGTACCATTCTCAAAATGAAATGAGGGGAAGTACTTGGGGGTTTTCCCCGGGCTTTGTAACCTGGAAAAAAAATAAAACAATGGAAGGATACTAAACAGTAAACTTCCAAATGAAACTTGAAAATTCAGCAAGCAAACAAAGTTCTAATTTAAACCATTCATGCATTGATTGATGTCTAAGAAAGAACTAGGCAAACCCTACCATTAGCAAAACTATAAATAAATATTTGTATGTAAAATGAGTTGTTCAACCAAAGATGTCTTTGCCTCCGTTCCATTATGCAAGAGAACAAACAAGATTTTTGCTAAAACAAGATAAATCGAAACGATATAGATGCAAAAGAGAACTTTAAAGAATTGTAGCTTTCACTCAAAAGGTTTTGAATAAGATCACATGCTCAAAAGCTCAACTCAATATTTCTCAAGATAGAACCATAAAAATTGTGTGATACTTGAAATAGTTCTCCGTGGAGATTTCAAAATAAATCCCAATTGGTACTTTGTTTAAACATTAGAAACAACATGGTCCATGGCCTTTACAAATCTCTAGGACATACATAAACAAAGAAAGGAAAACATATGCTCTCATGAGCAAGAATGAGATCTTGGACCTAGAAATGAGTGGGAAATCCTGGAAGAACAAAACAAAGAAATAATTAGTCAAGGCCTTGTTCCACTAGTTATAACTGTTAGAAAGTAATGGATGTGATCGTTTAACCATAGACAATATAACAATATTGTCACCCAACCATAGGCCAAAGCCGCCCCCGAGCACCTTAACCTTGATAGAGAATGATTCTAAAAGCAAACCAATATCCAACCACAGCTAATGCATAAAGATAACAAAGACTGATCAGAAAGTCCAACCATAACCAATAGAAAGTTCGAGCCTAAACCAGGAATACAGATTGCAGCAGTTGTCGACTGCAATTGCTCCCCAAACTTGCGTACTTGCCCAGTTTCTGCAGTGTGCACCTCTTCCTAGCTGAAATTTTGAGTTGTCTGGTACAAAATGAGGTCTGGCTACTTGTATTTATACTGTTTTTCTAAGCTGTCTGGGCCAACTTCTCATTCTGGATGCTAAATACTTAATATTAATTATTTTCTTGAGCCGACTTGTCTTCTAGGGTTAGGTTTAATGATTTAGGGTTTCTTCTTGCTTCCCGAAATATTCTATTCTCGTCAAGGTTACATGTGGAGGTAAATACCTCTCGAAGCTACCATAATATCAACACTCTCTCCTAGCTAGGGAGGTATTGAAGGCAATTGTCTTGAGCACAAACATACCATTCAACCAGTAGCATCATCATAGCCATACAGGCTATCTCATGATTAGATCACGAGCACCATCATAACTATCAATGTCATCTGACAACATCAACTGCATCATCTCTCAAAACCATACTCCATCTGAGTAATCAGGCATGATTCTAAAAAGGTCACTTACTCCAAAGAGTGATATAAGAACCATTCTTCTAATCTGGGCATATTTCCTAGAAGAATAATTATTCCAACATATTTTGGAAGCCACACCATGGGCTACAAGGACTATTCTTCTAATCCAGACATACGTCCTAGAAGAATAAATGTCCTGGACCATTTTCTGTCTGGAAAATGTTTGTCCATCAATACACTGACCATCTATCTAGTTGATAATCATTTTCAACACTATTGATAGTCTTCATGGCAATCAAAACAATGTCATTCAATAGAACACAAATGTGTATATCCATAGTAGTACCCAACTACAATCCAGTGGTACACTACCACACCTAGTAGCACACGGCTACTTAATTAGTGACACGTAGTCACAACCAGTGGAACACATCCACCACAGTAGCATACATCTACTTTCCAAAGACATACAGTCTCCATAGCAATCATATCATTTGATATCAACCTGCACAGAAAAACAATATCATGATATAAACTGAGTCATCTGGGCCATTCTTCCACTCACATCTGTGAGATATGGAAAAGCATCTACCCTCAGAAAGTAAAACGTCAGCCATGAGCTATCTGGACTATTCTTCTCAAGCATAGAAGAATAACTGTCCTGATTTGAGCCTGGACCATTCACCTATATGGGCCATTCCTTCGGCACTAAACAAAATGCAACCTGGAGAGAATGAGTCTGCCCTAGGGAATGTCTCTCCTTGATTGTTGAACCTGGACCATTCACCTAATTGGGCCATTCCTCCAACACTAAACAAAGTGCAACCTGGAGAGAATGAGTTTTCCCTGCACCAACCTCCAAAATGAACCATTCTTTGAAACTGCTCACAACTGTGAACTTCGAAAGAATGATTGTTCGGCGAGGCGGACCGTTCTACTTGACCACTACTGAGAGTGACTGTCAAGAAGAAAGACTATCCTAGACCATTCCCCCACACTGGCCAAAAGGGGAATCGTTGTCTATGGTACATCAGCAATCTATCGAACCATTTTCATTACGAAAATGACCGTCCGATCTGGACCATTTTCCAAACTCGAAAATGCCTATCCGTCAGAAATGTCAAACCACTTTCCGAACTGGAAATGAACTGTTCATCTTGAACCATTTTTCGAACTAAAAAATGACTGTCCATAAATCAATAACACATCAGTGCTCCCTCCCAACCTGGGAATCATCTCTTCTCTTTTCAATAAGGAAGTCGTCTCGACGAGCTCCATCTTGTTTCTTGAGTACGCAAACTTTTTCCATATTGGACAGAGGCTTTACCAAAATATATGTTATCTACTCATCTATGGAGATATATTGGAGAACCGCTGCTCTTTTCTGGACCTCATCATAGAGAATGTAATGCTTGATCTCAATGTACTTTGGTCTTTCTTGAACATTGGTTTTCTTTGAAGGCTTCATATAGCTCTGATCATCATAGTATATCATGGTTGGATTCAACTCTTTTGTTTCTTGCTAGCTCATGACATCGTGGCAAGACTCAAACTGGAACATATCCAAGTGGCACTTCTTCTGTTATCATGAGAGTTTGTCATGGATTAGCAATCCATCATCCTGGACTTATGAGTAACCATTTTGATACAATATCTCTGTTATAGAAAGTTTTCACCATGCTTCTGTTGTGCATGAGAGGCTTTGCACCAAGTTGTTTGAATCCATACAAGATCTTTTTCCACCTGCATACAAGGGTCTCTTTCTGGTATACCTCAAAACCTTGAGGTTGCTCTTCATACGCTTCTTTGTTCAACTACTCTG
>SNQJ01S0123658.1:26717-44673 GCA_010110895.2 Picea sitchensis
TTGATATAATGCACTTAAGCACTTAGCATAAATAGAGAGGTAGATCTAGAGGATCAAGCACTAAGCATATTCATATGGATCAGATATAACATTCTCACATGTCATTATCACTAAGCATAAGCAGATCTATCTAATCATCTCAAAGCACTTAGTAAAAGAAGATATAAACACATCCAGACAAGCACAAAGAAAGACAACACAGTGTTTACGTGGTTCACCCCCACCCTGGGGCTACGCCCACCAACTCTTCTTCTTTGTTGTATTTAGTCAATCGGTTACAAGCACAAATCCATCAAAACCCTTACTCCACATAGGATAGAATATCTACACAACTCGCTAGATCCTTCTTCCTTTTGTTACAGCATTCAACCTTCCACAATCTGTTACAAGTACCTGCACTTAGCTCTGAAAGTCTCTTATAGTCATGCACAAAGCGCTTACAGACTCTACTTTCACTTAGCATACATTCACATCACATAGATGAACTATTAAACTACTTATTACATTTCCTATCCTTCTATTTATACATACAAAATAGGCCTAAACATGGGTAAACCCATGGGCCGACATCCCATTCCCGTTACATATTCCCAAAAACCCAAAAAGGATCCAAAAGTGGGCCGACATCCCGTGATCTTCGCTTTGTCTTGCACTCCTCTTTTGACAGGCAAGTCCCAAAATAGGTCAATATGACCAAGAATCTCCCAAAACTTGGTCAAGGGCCAACAGGCCCCCAACACTCACCTGTGACTCATCCTGAGTCACTCATATCTGACTAGTTCTTCCTCTAACGCCTCGATCTTGGCGCGATCCACTTCAACCTACTGCTATGTGAAGGCCTCTTTCTCATTGAACTCCTAGATCACAGCATCATTCATGGGCCCTTCTAGGCAGTGTTCTGCTATGATGACAACCTATTCTAGATCTACTCCTCAGCTTTCAACCTTTGTAAATAATTGCCACGCCTTATCTTGTATTGGTTGAAGTCATTGAGTAACTTCCATCACTTTGCTTTGAATCGTATGGATCTATTGTTGGGTAGTGCATTTCTACTGAGACCACTTCATTCTTTCCACGCCTGAAAAGGCCTTCAGCTGCGCCTGTAGTGTGTCTACATGCTACTTCATTTCCTTAAGCTATGACTCTAATGCCTATAACTCTGGATTCTTAGTGAGGTTCTCATATGTTTGGGAGCTGCGGTTACTCAGTTGATTTCACTCCAAGGCAAGAGATTTTAGTCTGCCAACTGCATTGTGGGAAGTTGCTTCCCTTTGGTCTCTTACATATTGAGGGGTCTCGGGCATAGTGCGGAGATCCAATTTTTCTATGCGCTGCTGGAGCTGTTGGATTACTTTTTCAAGTTGTGCCACCTTTTGTGGAACTCTCTCTTTGATATTTACTTCTACGACTATCACAGAGAAAAGTTATTTGTGAACCATTTCCTTTACTTCGAGTTTCTCTGTGAGAAATTGTTCCTTGCTTTGTTGCAGTTGTGTTTTTTCTTCATCCTACTTCACTTGGAGAGAAATAATTTCCTGTTTTGTAGCACTGCATTGTTCTACAAGGTCAACCTGTACTTGTGCCAAATCTTGGGTAGCTTGCCTTGTTTCTTCCTCAACTCGTTAAAGGCGAGCTTCGACTGTATCAGTAATGCGGTGGAGTTGAGTTGGCTCATCTCCCAGTTCTGATGTTCCTGCTGACAGAGGCACAATGGAGACTACGCGGCTTAATTGTAGTGCCTGCTACACTCCTTGGAGCTCGTCCTTAATCTAATGGAACACCTCCTCTTTCTTAGCTTCTTGATTCTCTTTTATCTCCAACGAATCATCATTCAGGGATGCTGTGATGAAATCAAAGTCATCGGAGGTGAGGATGGTCTGCATTTTGGTCAGAGATGCTCTCGATTTCTTCGGAGAAGAATTCTTCAGGGGGGGGAACATTCCTTTTCTTTGAGGGATCCTTCTTGTCCCTAGGTGGTGTAACCTCACCTTTATTCTGTTCAACTTCTATGCCATCTATCTCTCTTCCATCTCCTCCTTGATCTGCTGAGATGGAAGTGTTCTTCACGGATGTGTTGTATAAATCATGGACCTCTTCAGTCTTCTTTATCTTGCTAGGTATGGGTGTATTTGGTGTAGTTTATGGACTGTCTATATCGGATATCTATGCAGGGTCTGCTGGAATGAGGAGGTCCACCGACCAATCCTTGGTGATTTCTTCTAAGTCCTCCTTTGTCAGCTTGTAGTAAGATTGAAGTTGTTTCTTGTGCTTGTCAGCACGCGTTGTAATATAAATGAAATGGCGATCCACGTTGAATTTCATTAAAGGTCAAAACCTGTGGAGAGTATTTGGCATGATGCGAGGCTCGGACTGGATAGCTAACTTTAGTTGATTGTAATATCTATGGAATACATAATTTGACTACCATTGCTTGTTCATGTCACTGGAATACCACTTTGTACTAAACTTCATGGCCAGAGGTTCAAAGGGCTTGATGTCCGGGAAGGTCGCACCTTCAAGAATCTCCTATGCGATGAAATAAATTAGGATTAGAAGCCAACTGAAGTGGAACTCATATCCCTAATCTTTTGCTTCCCTGCAGTCCAGTTCCAACTGGTTCATGAGGTACTTCGTCCAATTCATTTGTAGGCCCTCCACGCACTTCTCTGCGAGGTCAACTACAAAACTAGTGACTTGGGTGGGTCGGTTCTTGCGGACCAACTTTCCCGCGATCAATTGACAGGCTAGGCACATTGCGTCACTTTGGATAGAAGCTACCTTGTAGCCTTGCGTGACTTTCTCGACATCGTCGTAGGTGTCTTTTATCCTTTGAGCTAAATCGCGATCCATGGTTTTTATAATATAGAAATATTGAGGGTCGGGGCCTTGCATACTCAGTCCTGTGATCCGATTAATCAATGTCGGATCCACTGTGATATAGCGGTTTAACCACAAGTATCTTCCATGGTAACAGGACAGCAGCAACTTGATGCATGCATTCACTTCTTGGTGTCTTCTGAAGTGAGGAATATTCATGAAGTTGAGAAGTGTGGACTGTGAGAGGTTATGGGTCCATGACTGAGGGACAGTCTTTGAATTCTTTCCTTTTGTCCTGGTCATGTACTTATGTGGGGCAAGCATTCTGTAGACCTTCCTGTCGCCGAGGTTGAAGTCGCTAAACTTAAACACTACAATATTTTCTTGATCTGTGCGAACTGTGTGTATCCCCTTCGGGAGGTATGCAGTGACCAATTCGTACTCAAAGTCTTTGGGCACATTGTCTCGATTTATTGCACCACTCAGAGGTGGTAGGTAGGTGGGTAAAATGCTCAGAATCAACTTATCATTCGCGAGATCGTCTCTGTGCTTAGTTTGCTTTTCGTCTCCGGGTCATGATGGTCCAGCTCAAGCAGTGGATAGAGAGATCGGTAGTCCTCTCGTCGATGATTCTTGTAGATAGGTAGAAAATCCTCTCTTCGACATGAATATTTCAGTCATCAAGTCAAGGAGTACTTTTGTTATTGATTCTTCAACTGCAGTGAGCTCGTCAGACATACGCGCTTGAGATTAATAATATCAGGTTCACAATTAACTTAGATACTGCACTAGAATAAACAACAAGAGGGAAATGATCACTGTATACAATTCACTTGGTCTGTCGGCTCAAATTATTGGTTATAAAAAGTGTTCTCCGTGCATGGCACGATGGGATAAATAGGCAACTCAGCAACGGTTTGCTTGTAACGGGTATCAAGCCTCATTAACTCTTGTTCTGTCCAGTATGGTGTGGTCCAACAGTCTGGTGTCAAGCTATTAATGTTTTCTGACCCATTCGGAGTGGTAGTCGAACGGATATATCGGTCCCAACAGCTATATTTCCTCACCATGGCGAAGTTCCATGTGTCATTGTTCTGATATTCTGGCGAAGCTCCAATTCTGCAAATTTTCTATCTGCAAAGTTCCCACTAGAATGTTTTGTAACTTTTCAAACTTATCTCTCTTCTTACTTAGCTTTCTATCCTTCCTCCCAGTGAGCTTTGTCTCAGTAGTCCTTTTTCCATTCTGATTCTTATCATCGTTGGACATAGATACTTCACGTTGTTGAGATTCTTTCCTAGGATTCGGGATTAACACCTCTTCTTTGTCTGAGATAGGTACTTCAGTCTTATACGGGTCTTCTAATGTTCTTGCAGATTCGACATCTGGTTCTCTAGTGTTAAGTAGATTCGATCTATTCTCTTGTTCTTCGATCAAGTGTGTTATCCTTCTAGTCATGAAATCTTTTAATTCTTTCTTCTTCTGCTCCAAAACTTCTTCTTCTTTCTTTCATTTGGCTCAATCTCTATCAATCCAAGGTTTTCCTAGTAACATGGTAAATGGGGCATTGTCCTCAATAAATTTAATAATCTCAAAATCTTCTTCTATCGAAGTTCCATTAACATTCATAGGTATGCGAGCAAGCTTCCCACACAAGTTTACCAGTTTTCCTCTGAATAACCCTATTCCTCCTAATGAAGGAATCATAGCAGGCCTCCCTATAGCTTTCCAAGTTCTCTCTTTCATGATATTCACCTGTGTTTCCTCATTTAGAACATATTCAATCTCGAAGTCTCCTATTCTTGCTTCTATGCATTCATTTTCTTTAAAGATCTCTGATAATCTAAAATGTCGATGGTCATCCAAGGTTTCTTTCATCTGTAGCAATACCTTCTCTGATTCTTTCTAGGTTTCTTCTATAGCCTTAGTTTCGGGATCTGCCTTAGGGTTTTCTTGTATTATGTTCATACTTTCAATCTTAGCAATCATTCTAGGGAAATCCAACACTTCATGGTCCATAGCTTTGCAACAAAGACAACCAGGTATTTTCCCAGGGCATGCCTTAGCAAGGTGTCCCAGTTTTCTGCATCTATAACAGAGGGTTAATCCTCATTTTCTTTTAAATTATCCCCAACTTCTCCTGTACTGTGCGCTAGGATCATAGGATCTAACCTGCAATAAATTATTTATGGGATACTATATCCATTCATTAGTCCAAACATTCTTTCTATGCATAGGTATAACATATCTTTCATTATTCTTATCAGATCTACTCATATCAAATCTTCTTTCATCTATTAATACCCTAGTTTTCAAACTAGGACAGACTCTATTAGACATACCTATATCCATACTCTAGAAACAAAAATTTCCACTTATCTTACTTCTACAGAGCACAAAGCTTCCAGGTCTAAAAATTTTAACTATTCTTTACCTTTATCAGAGCACGGAGCTTACAGATCTTACCTCTTTTTAATCGAGATTTATCACTTTTACCTTTATTAGGGCACAAATATTATGAATCTTGCCTCTTTTCTTCAGATAGGACTTCTTCCTTTTACAATGGAGCTTTATAAGTCAAGTATAATACTGCGCACTAGGGCATAGATCTACGCACAGATATTTCACAATTTCAAGATGAATCTTTGCACAGAGCTTTTTCTTTCTCAGTTCCCAGCAATCATAGTTTCAGGTCCTGGAAACGTAACCATTTTTTGGCATAGGGGTAGACCCAAGGTTCAATGCTACAACAACACACCAACAAAACCCTAACTACCGGCCCTTTCAGCAACACCTACAAAGCAGATGAAGTCTCACCTAAGGTAGAGGTAGGGGTGGTTGCAAGACTCAAGTGTTTGCAACCTTAGATGGGACACAGATCTATGATTATAATACTTAATAAATCACTTAGCACCATCAATTCCTCAAGATACAATCAATAATCACTTCGCTGATAAAACAGGTCTTCGCAGTATTCACGCTGGTATAACGCACTTAAGCACTTAGCATAAATAGAGAGGTAGATCTAGCGAATCAAGCACTAATCACATTCATATGGATCAGATCTAACATTCTCACATGTCATTAGCACTGAGCATAAGAAAATCTATCTAATAATCTCAAATCACTTATCAAAATAAGATATAAACACATCCAAACAAGCACAAAGCAAGACAACACAGTGTTTATGTGGTTCACCCCCACCCTAGGGCTATGTCCACCAACTCTTCTTATTTATTGTCTTCATTCAATCAGTTACAAGCACAAAGCCATCAAAACCCTTACTCCACACAGGACAGAAGATCTGTGCAGCTCGCTAGATCCTTCTTCCTTGCGTTATAGCACTCAACCTTCCACAATCTGTTACAAGTACCCTCACTTAGCTCTGCAATTCCATTACATTCATGCACAAATCTCTTACAGACACTACTTGCACTTAGCATACATTCACATCACATAGATTCACTATTAAACTACTTCTTACATTGCTTAGCCTTCTATTTATACATACAAAATAGGCCTAAACATGGGTGAACCCATGGGAAGACATCCCATTCCTGTTACATATTCCCAAAAACCCAAAAAGGATCCAAAAGTGGGTCGAGATCCTATGATCTCCGCTTCGTCTTGCGCTCCTCTTTCGACAGGTTATTGAAGTCCCAAAATAGGTCAATATGACCAAGAATCTCCCAAAACTTGGTCAAGGGCCAACAGGACCTTGAAGAGGAAAGACAAGATTCAGCCCCAATGATAGGAAAGATCGGGAATCCGGCTAAATAGACCACTCCAGAGGAAGAAAACAAGACCCATAAGATCAAAGAAAATTGCCCTGAAGCCAGTGGTGCCAGCACCGAATCACCCATACCTCAAGTGTCTTCTATACAAGTGATAAGTTCGATACTACCCTCTTCTGCTAGTTATGTTTCAGTACAATTAGTTAGTCAGTCACATCTAGGAAGTGCAAGTACATGGAGGATATTGGGATTCCCTAGTAGAT
This sequence comes from Picea sitchensis, assembly GCA_010110895.2. NCBI lineage: Eukaryota > Viridiplantae > Streptophyta > Pinopsida > Pinales > Pinaceae > Picea > Picea sitchensis. The sequence goes on from SNQJ01S0123658.1 coordinate 33,532, forward strand.
CGCAAGCAGGATCGATAGGTTTCATTTTGATAAGATCAACAACATCATCAATGGTTGGTCACGCAGGAGTTTTGATTGCTCGATACCCAAAATTATGGGGTAAGGGAGATGAATATGCAGAGCAGCAATGGTTCTTGTGCAAAGCAATCTGGAGATCTAGAGGGACTCTGAATGCGAATAATTTGGTTGAGTTCTATACTACCTTGAGAGGTCACACTCTCAATTGGTACATGAATATTATTGAGCCTGGAGTGTCAGGAATGCAAGGTCAAGCATTCACACTTGCCCAGGTACGGACAAGGTTCATAGCGGAGTTTAAACTACCTCAGTCAGAACAACAGGCTTTGTTTGAGTTGTGCGAGATCCAGCAAATGGAAGGTGAATCAGACTGGGAATATAGCGAGAAGTTTAAATATGTTATAGGGAGGTTAGCACATCCAATCCATGAGGAACATCCAAGGGGAATGGTATATTCAGGGATTTCTACCCCTAACTTAGATTCCTCTAATGCAAAAGCATATAGCCACTTTGACAGACGCCTTGGAATAATCGATGAAGATTGAAGTCATGGTGAGATATCCTGGTATCCTAAGAGTGACCAGACATCCAGCAGATGCGAATTTGGAACAACTACAAGGGAAAATACCAATGCTTACAGAAAATATTCAAGAAATGATGATACCTAGACCAAGACGACCGCAGGTCTGGTGCACCAGATGTTATACAGAAGTAAATTTGGTGAACGAATGTCCATTAATGAGAGGAATGGGACCCCCTCAAAATATTATGGGACCCTCACTAGGACCCACGGGAGGAGTTGCGCAAGTGTCTACGAATTTACCATTCCATAACCCTACTCCATACCATGCTTTTTCAGGGAGCCAAGCAACACCAGCAGTTGTGTATTGTGAGATTTTATGAATCCATGGGCATGGGCCGAGACAGTGCCCCGTTATGAAGAAATATCCAATAGTACCAAATATAGTACACTATGAGTTTTGCACATCTACCACACATACTACCAATCAATGTAGAGCATTGGATGTGCTTGTAGACAGGTTGGACCGAACATCATTCAAGGTGAATGAAAACCCTCGGAGACTGGGAAGAGGTCATGGAGGTGGGGCTGGAGGAGACTTCAAAGGAGGAAGAACCAGTGGAAGAGGGCCAAGCAGATGTTATAACTGTGATGAGCAAGGCCATATGGCTAGAGACTGTCCTCATCCAAGGCATCCATGGTCCTCTCACTACAAAACCAATGGGAACGCAATTGAGGACTACCCAGAACTAATTGCAAAATGGGAAGATTGGGTACATCAACGATGAAATAACCTCATTAGTTCAGAAATCAAGAGAGTTATTAAAGGACAATTACCCAACCTCAATATCGTTACTTGAGGAGGAGCAAAGACAGGAGTTGATGTTGATAATCTACCTTAGATCTAGAAAGCAACACCTAAAGAAGACAGGTGTGACCCTCTAAAATAGAAGTTGTTCTTTAAAAATTCCATAGAAGTATTTCAAAATATCCCTAGCCCTGAGATGCAGGAGAAACCCCCACATCCTATTGTTTACCCTAAGATTGCGCAGTCCCTTCTTCACCCCCTGCACCTAGAAACCTTGTAGTCACACGGAGACAACCTTAGAAACCTCAAAATGTAGTCGACCTTTGGTTTCAATTATTCTCTGATATTCTTAGGAATGACCAATTAACAGAGAAGTTTCGCAATGCGCTATACCTAGTTTTAGGGAATCAAGAGCCTGTAGAAGTAGGAGTAAGGACTAATCTTCCTGAGAAGAGTACTTAGAGGGTGTAGAGAAGGAAGGTATGAACGGGAAAAGAATTCAGACTAGTATCCCAGTTAGACAAATTCGAGATTAAGGATGTCATGTTGGATCTAGGATCCGATGTAAACATTTTTCCTAAAAGTACTTGGGAATCCTTAAGAAAACCCCAGTTGACATATTCCCCAATCCAGCTAAGGATGGCCAACCAATATTCTATTTTCCCCATAGGAAGACTGGAGAATGTCAAAACAAATGTTGTGGGAGTGAAGACAATAGATGAATTTGAGGTGATTGAGATCATGGGGGATAAGGACCCTTACCCTGCGCTACTTGGAATTGATTGGGCCTATGAAAACTATGCAGTAATCGACCTAAATAAAGACACCATGACATTTGAATCATATGGAATCAAGGTAGTTGAACCTTTGGATCCATATGTAGGCCCCAGATACACAAAGCCAACATCCAACAATATGGAGGGAGAGGAATTGGATCAGTTGTACAATGTAACAGCTGGAACAAGAGACGATTATATAAATCCTATTGTTGATGGATTGGTAAGTTGGAGGAGTATACAGTCAGTGGACGAAGATTCAGAACTGGCATTTGATAGTTGGTAGCAAGGCTCATACGAAACATTCTCAAGGATATGTGCAACTGTCAGAGAAACTAGATGGGTTGGGACCAAGGTCAGAGAACACACAGTATATGATGGTACCTCAGGACTTGACATTTTTTTGCTCGACATGCATGAAAAGGTAGTAGAGGATCAAAGGATATCAATACTAGATTTATCCCTCCAGGACACCCCTGACAGATGGTGGGCCAATCATAAAACCTTACTCATAAATTGGGACGATATGAAGCAAGCTATCAAGTATAGGTTTCTGAATAAGGAGCAGCTAGAATCAGAGATACATATGGATTTCCAAGCTGCACAACTATTCAGTGGATAATCTGATCCTAGAGCACATATTGAACAGTCTGTGACACGGTGGAAAGCTGTGGAAATACAACCTTGCTTCTGGGTTTAGGTATTTCCCCACTCACTAGGTCCAATCCCAAAATATTGGTTCATACATGAAGAAACCAGAAGACAGACCAATGACTAGAAAATGTTGGCAGATCACTTTTGCAAGGACTTCTCATTTACAAGTAAGTACCCTGAGATTGAAGAAGTCCCGCAGAGAATTAAAGAATTTATTTTTACAGACAATAGTAATCAGAAATCAAACCTAGTGGTATGTGCAATACATAGCCAAGAAATTCAGACTAATATTCACCTAACCTCAAACAAGAAGCCTATATAATGTTATAATATTAGCAGGGATTCAGAAAGCCCAGATGATTCAGAGGAATTGAGAAACCTAGCCATTAAAGAGACAAAAGGGAACAAAGAAATATACAACATCATACCCAATCAATTGATAGTTCCTATAATCACCCATTAAAGTTTCTCAACGTCAATATAGGGACCATAGAGAAACCTAAGATAATTATGGTGGGAGATTACTGGGATGAGCAAACTAGTCAATAAATACAGAGTTTGTTGCGGGAATATGAGGATTTATTCCCAAAGACCTTTTTAGAGTTAAAGGGGATAAAAGGAGTTATGGGAGAAATGAAAATCGAATTAAAACCAGGATCAAATCCTGTGAGGAATAGACACTCAAAGAAGGATCAAAGCATGTGAGGCATATCTTCTGATGAACTTGCGATAGTACCCTATGTGTCCCAATGTGGAGCGCAACTATAGATTTTTTCTAGGTTGAGGCCATACCAGAGTTCCTGGAGGACATATTAGTCTTATTAAGTACAGGAGCCTACCCAGGAACATATTCTAAAACCCATAAACACCATATGGTTGTTAGAGTAGTGGACTATCAGTTGATTGCAGGGAAATTGTATAAATTGGGACTAGATAATATCCTCAGAAGATGTGTCTTGGATCATTAAAGGCAGGATATACTATGGTAGTGCCACAATGAAGTTGCGAGAGGATATGTAGGAGGAAAGGCTACTGCGCAGAAAGTCCTCCAAGTTGGACTATGGTAGGCAATGCTCTTCAAGGATGCAAAGGTATATGCTAGATCATGTGATGTTTTTCAAAGAGTGGGTAAGTCGTCACGATCAGATGAATTACCACTTAAAGAAATTAGAGATCTACATGCATTTGAGAAGTGGGTAGTTGACTTCATTGGACCGATCAACCCCACAACTAAGCATTCAAAGGATAGATACATTATTACCACAACTGACTACCTTACACGTTGGGCGGAGGCAACATTTGTTCAGGACTGCTCAACTGATACTGCTGCTAGGTTCATTTTTTAGAATATTATCACTCGATTTGGATTTCCTAGGAGACTAACCAGTGATCAAGGAGATTATTTTATTAGTAGCACTATAACAAATATTACAGCAGAGTTCCTGATCTAACATCACAAAATCAACCCCTACCACTCATAAGCCAATGGAACAGTAGAAGCATTCAACAAGATTCTGGAGAGAGGGTTAACAAAGGTCTATTGCACAAACCAGGACGATTGGGATGACATAGTTCTAGAAGTACTATGGGATTACAGGACAACCACAAAGAAACTCCACAGGTACACATCATTTCAGCTAGTTTATGGGAAAGAGGTTGTGGTGCCTATAGAATTCATCACTCCAAGTTTATACATTGCACAGATTAGCCATATGTCAAAGGAAGAATCAGTTATGCAGAGACTTATGGATTTACAAGAACTCGAAGAGACCATATTTTTAGCAGACTTCCATCAGTCGGTTGAGAAAGCAAGGAAAAAATCTTGGCATAACAGACACATTAAGACTAAAGTATTTGCACAAAGAGACAAGGTTATACTCTATGACAGTCGGTACCAGAAGCATCCTAGCAACTTGTGCATGCATTGGTTGGGACCATTTATAGTTGTGGAGATCCAACCCTCAGGAGCAGTCATACTTGCGCAAATGGATGGTATGTTACGTCCAGGATGGGTGAATGGAGCTTGCCTGAAACCCTATATTCCTCAAAACTGAGAAAAAAGGATTGTTGCTCCAATCTGAAGGAGCATGTATAATAGTTAGATTTGAGTTTTCTACATTTTTTGTAAATTCAGTTAATAAAGTCGATGTGTGCAGTGTTTCACTGCGACATGTAGTTCATTTATTTTTTTGTCTAAGTGTTGTTTGATGMAGAACTGCTTACTCAGCAGTGTGGGATCAGAAGCATAAAGAACCCATTAATGACAKTCATTAGTATGTCGGGGACCCCTTTGTGGTCGGAGGGAGAACGAATCTGAATGCAGTCTGAGTCCATGTGCCACACAAACCTAGTCTAGTCACATCCTTTATTGTTATTACAGTACCCCGTCTGAATTCATTTAAGCCATAAAGCCACGATACATGAATATTCCATCAGTATTCGCGCCAAGATTCCCATCCATCAAACAGAAAGTTCTGAAATCATCCACGTCCCTGTCCAACTTTTACAGTAAATGCCAGAATCTCCCAATAGGATTTACCCCGTTAACCCATCCCATCAGACAACTCAGATACAAGTTGTGTTCATATCGTCATGATGAACAACAGTTATTACTAAACTTGCCAGCTAATCCCAAGTATAAGTCTCTGAGAACTTGTCATAGAACGCATTCTTTTCAAAGAATTTAGTGATTTTCAAATTTCAAAGAGTGATCAAGCCTGTGTATCCTTGAGACCCGTAGTTGTGACCACCAAATCCTTGTTTCACCGTGGAATTTGATCATATCCATAACGCACAATGTCGAGAGCTACAGGAATTTGAGGCACCATGTCTAAAGATGTAGTACCAGATGAACCCTGCGACCCCTGAGTCAAGGTCATGGGTGATCTAAAGGGGAAGGTGGAGTAGGTCAAGCTCCTTGATCTTGACTTAATAGACCCAGTCTTGTTCCCCCAGATGAACATAGACGTCTTCTGGACTATCGCTACAGACGAGTTGGGAGGCATGAAGTTTGTGCCAAAGACTGAATTTATCAATCTATTCAACTCGACTATCATGAACCTCATAGACCTGCTAGTATTCGGTACTACTGGTGATGTTGCGCAGTGCACCAAATTCTTGATAAGTAGGGTGCACGATCGAAGTCTCTGGTTGCATAGGTGGTATCCAATCCACATTGAAGACATTCATCAGCTTATTAGATTATCCCTCGAAGGTGAGGATGTGTCGAAAGGATTTTAGGGTCCTAGTAAGAATGTAAAGAAGAAAGGGGAACCCAGCCTCTATGAAAGGTTCCACACTCAAGGGGGGGGAAGGGGGGGCGCACAGAAAAAATTGACCCCATACTACCAGAGACAGTCAAGACTGGCTAGTACACCATAGCCAGCAAGTTTATGAGGTCATATTACAAGGGATAATGCACATTGGATGCATTTTCGGTAGCGGATTTTTGCGCCAATGGAATTGTATTCAACTGGTGTAGTTACATGTTGGAGGAACTACTCATGACTTGCGAGGAATCCCAAGAGAAGGGAGGCACCTTCACCTATGAATACATGTTGATGGTGTTCACGATGGTAAAGTGGAAGCCACCCATTGGAAGACCATTGGCGCTAGAATACAAGGGGCACCTTGCAAAGATGTTTGAGCCATGGCATTCCAGGGTGGACTCAGAGAACATGGCCTTCAATAGCACGACATTCTCCAAGTGGTACAACGGCCTGATCAATGCAATGCAGAGGTTGCGCATTCCACAAGAGCTCCTCAACTGCAACACAAGGAACATTGCTTTCAACATGAATCGGCACCATATGTTTGTATGGCCAAGGCATGCCAACAGGTAATACTTCCATTCGAGGATGTTTTCATTCTACCTAGATGAGGAGGCTTTCAACAAAGAAGTAATTTCATGGCTGGGAGTTAAACGCAACCCACGTAAGTCGGGGTTGCACTACATTTTTCTTGCCAAGCTGCTGAAGAAGAAAGGTAAAGAAGCAGGGGTAGGATTAAGCTCAGCACTAGAGGCCCAGAAGAAGGAAGATCCAACACATTCAGAATCTAAGCAGGAGGAGGAGATGCAGCCATTGGAGCGCAAGAAAAGAACATTGTTGATATTCCCACAATTTCCAGAGAAATCCATGTTGACAGGGAAGGATTTCAACGATATCTTGAGCGCTGCATTCATTACTGAACCAGTGGTGAAGAAGTTTAGAACCGGGGTATTGCCGAGTAAATTTCTGAACCCCCAATCCCTTTCATATGTCGTCCCTCGCACTCGCTTGACGGTCAGAGAAACCCCAGTCATCCATATTCAGGATGACCCTGAGCCTGACACTGTTCCATCCACCATCATCACCGAGCACCCTCCATCATCAACAAAACCCTAGTCGCCACCCCCAGAAACCACTAGTCCACCCCAAACCATTTATCCAAAGCTAATGCAGCTCGATCCCCCAGAAAAAATAGAGTGAGAACTCCCAAAAACAACCCAAGAGTTTCCTAAGCAGAGACCAGAAGTTTTTGGTCTAAATCCAGAAGTACCATAGCAGAAACTGTAGCTGACTGGTCCAAACTCGGACGCCCAGAACCAGTAGATTGTGCCTTTTGTGTAGAAAAAGGACACTCAAATGGTGGAGGATCCACAAACTCAAATATCCTTTCACATTTCCTCAATGGCCAAGGTTGAGGGTGCCCAGGGAAGTGCAACTCTGGAATTGGACGCAACTAAAGAGAAGGAGATACTAGAGGTTTAGAAGGAACCTGAGTCAACTTTTGAGTAGAGTGAAACATCCGCGCAGGAACAGATGGAGTTGGTTCTCCAAAACCCTCAGTAGTGTGCAGATTTTATGCAACTCTTCTTGGCCAAAGCAGAGGTTCTAACACTTATGTCGTCAGCGTTGAGGTTGAGGTTGGTGCCAATACCATCCATAGGGGAGGAGGAAGTGAGACTCCTTCAGAACACTCAATGACTAGTGGAATTACACTGTAGACTTGAGCACCAAGGGACATAGCACCCTCTTCCGTTGACCTTGGACAATGGCCAGCAACACACTTAGTTGGACTGATCAAAGCATTAATTGATCAACTTGATAAAAGGCTCCAAAAAGCGGAGAGCTCTGCAGAGTTCACAAGGGAGGAAGTGATCCTTTCGAAAACATGCATAAAACAAGAGGAACACGCAAATATTCGGGTCGAGCACAGACTGGAAAGAGTCCAAGAAAGGATTTTTGAATCCTGGTTGGAGATTCGGAAGGTCGCACCCCAACTTTCTGAACCCAGTGAGGCAGGAGAGTCGTAGCATCAGATTCAACTCTTCCAAGGAGCATGGTCACAATTGGCCATTCACATTGAGAATGTGGAAGTGCATTTGTGGAAAACTCAACAAGAAGCATAGAAACAACCTCGAAAGTTGTAGGAGAAAATGGAGAAGATAGTGTTGGAAGGCAACAATGCTCTATCAACACTACATAAGTGCACAGCTAAGTGCACAAATATTTTCAGGGAAGTCAGCGATTGGATGGGAATCATCTCTAGACGCAACCATACCTTGGAGGATGTGTGCACTAGAATCCAAGTATTGAATGAAGAAGTTGCAGCCATGATGGATCCGTTGGAGCAACAACATAAGTTTGACCAGATCCAACAAGTGGATAATGAGCTAAACTCCCTATTTGAGGCATAATCCATAGTTAAGAAGGAGTTGCACAACTTTCAGCATGTCATTTAGATAGTTTATATGCAGATGCATCAAGTCGATGTACCAAAATATTTTGAATGGAACCCATTGGTCGCATCCAATCCCAAGGGATGTATCACAAAGGCTACCCAACAGTTTGTGGCAGAGGTCTCACTCCTTGCCAGGAAATGGCAGGACAAAGTTGGGAGCTTTCAAGAAGTGAGGAAGCAGGCCTTGGAGTTGATCCCATAGTTGGGCCCTTTGTTTGAAGAGGAAAAAGAAGAGAAAAAGAAAGAGGAAATGGAGGACAAGGGAAAACAGCAGTTGCTCGTGGAAGCTACGAAAGAGCCGAGTACTTGACTCGAGGGTGAGTCAAGGTTTATGGTTGGATCATGTTGGGCCCTTCATTTTTGGATAATGATTTGCACAAGAAGGAATACAGTCCCATTTTTTTCCTAGTGCGAGTTTTGAAAGATTCAGAAGAAGACGGACAACAAAGCAAGGAGAAGCAACATAAATCAGTTGCGAAAAGGATAGTGCAACGCCAACAAAAAAAAGTAGTTGCAACATAACAAGAAAGCGTGCAAGCCAAATCCAGAAGACACGACTTAGCATATATATAGGGATGAATATAAATGTAAAAGGTTGTCTATTTCCATTGGTTGGTTAGTTGGTATCGCAAGTGTAAGGTTTTGGTCATATTTATTGTCTACTGCTAAAAAGTCAAATTTTGTGTCAGTAATGTAATATGTACAACATTTTGGGAGTTAGAGCTTTGCAACATGATTCTAGAGCCAGGAGTCTATAACAGAGTGCTATCGTGTCTCTCTAAGATGGTAATTAAGAAAGATCTGCAGATAATATATGAAGAAGGATCCAAAATTTCAAAATATGTTGTGTCTTTCTGTGTTTATACTTATCCAATGTATCTTTACAGTAATTCTTTATGGTTCATAAGTTCCACAGGATGCATCTATGTTTGATTAAGTAGTTTCATTTCTTGCACACATGAGTTCAAATATGTTCTAAAAGAAAAAGAAAAATTATGTGAAAACTTAGAACCTCCTCTACAACGGCACCAAAAAGTGATGGTCCTAGGAATATCCTAGGAACATCAACAACAATATTGCTATATCCTTGGCTTCTTACTTTACTTTGTCAACCTGGGGTTCGTACAAACTTAATAGGTGTTATGTAATGAATATGAAGTGTGTGTTGATATTAGTATAGGTCTGAGACTGATCAAAGGTTGGAAGTGGTGCAAGGAATTGAAATGTAAAAGAAAACTATTTCTTTGAAGGAGAACATACCAACTTGAAAGAACATTTAATCTAAATTGCATAGAAGGAACTTAGTCTAATGACAGTAAAGAATATTGAATCATAGAGAGAAAATTGAAAGAAGAAGATGAATTCAATTTAATTTATGACATAAAACTACAATTAAAGAAGATATAAACTAATGCATGAATAGAACAAGTTAATTTGTCTAATCCCTTGATCAATAGCAAGCCATATGTCTTTTTATTGTTTATTGATGTTTGCATGAAAAGAAGATTAAGATGAAATGAAATATAGAAATAAATAGTTCTACATGTGGTTTCTATATGAACTATACAGTTTCTATAGGAACTGTACAATTTGTACAAGAATTGTACTGTTTCAACAAGAACTGTGTAGTTTCTACAAGAACTGTGTAGTTTCTACAGGAAAATCCTACATGAAGAAAAAATGAGGCCTAGAAAGGTAGTGGAAGTCCATAGAAGAATCAAAAAATATATACTATAATAAAATGAAGCGGATCCTAGGTTCTTGGTCTTGGGAGGCACATAAGAGTGCTCCAAAAGTATATTGAAATTTTCTACAGGATGCATGTTGTAACTAACCATACAATGATAACCTTGAAAAAAACTAGAATTAATCATGCAAAACTATACTAACCTTAAAAAAGGAATGAAATGTTATCTAATAATTAATTAATATGCATGAAAACTACAAAAATTGAAACAAGGTCCTTGAGCCTTCTAGAGTGGTCCCTACCCAAGAAGCACAAGCAACCTTGAGAAAAATTTAATAAACTGAAGGAAAACCCAACTTTATTTCATTAACAGTAGGAATACATCAACAGAAAAAAGGCTCTAAATATTCAACAAAAGTCTTCATAACAAAAAGTATCAATACAATACTCTCCAAAATTTTGTCTCTCTCTCCTAGGCTAGAGGTCTATATATAGGATTGAGATCTCAACCTCCCTTTCTTATATTGAGGGGAGAAGTGGGTAAATGAGGGATATCATACAATCACATATGTATCTCGAACTGTTGTTGATTGGGATTGGGAATTAATACACAAGGAGTACTCTGGAGGTAGGTGGGGATAATGTCCCTTGATTCTTGGTCGGAAGTACTCCGAGGGAGACAAAATCCCCTATTTTGGAGGTGTTGGTGCCCTTGACTCATGATGTTCGACCTACTTGGTGCTACATACATATTTTGGCATATATATTAGAGAAAAAAAGAATACTTTACACAAAATTCCACCTCAAAATACATTTACTAAGAAACATGAAAAAATATCCATGACTTACTATTAATATGGTCAAAAACAAGTATAAAGTCATAATATGGTGAAAAAATGTGCTTAAGATTATCCATTGGGATAAGAAATAATTGGGCTCATCAAACACTAAGTAT
>SNQJ01S0123661.1:24689-42500 GCA_010110895.2 Picea sitchensis
TATATGATAAAATCGTAACATAGGCATGTAAATAAAAAAAAAACATATCCATATATAATACAATTAGTACTTATCTTATAAATACTGTCACCAACTACTTACAGACCATCCACGAACCTCCCAACCTTTGACTACAATGTTCATCACTCTCAACAGTGAATCACCCCTGAGCTAGGACTGAACTCCACCTAGGGTAAAGGGATTCGTGTCCAGGATAAGGCTCATGGACAACATGAAAGACTATGTCTCAGGTGCTCACTCAACTAACAACCTACAACTACTCATTCCCCAAATGCCTATCCCACCCAAGAAAGTGTTCCCCTTCTCTGCTCAACAGTCCCTCGACTGCCCCACTTCCCTTCCAGGGCTTCAGCAACAGGCCAGACTGGAAGTCTCAGAGCATTGTAGCTGCAATTTAGCACCTACGAAAGTCAATCCCTAACAATTCTCTCACTCATAGAACTTCTCACGGGCCTGACAACCCGCTTCTTCAATCCCACTCCAAGATAACCAGGTACACCAACCAAAAAGAATGGGGAAACAGGCTTCGAAAGGGTAGAATGGTTGTCTCAAGGATCACAGAATGTATGAGTGAAATGGTCATGGATTCATTGACTAGATAACCGAGTGTGTTTTGGAATCACTATGAAATCTTTGTCAAAAAAGCATGGTCCGCCTGCTGGTCCCCCCCCCCTTTCCGTTTGTAAGGTATCTGTGAGAAAAAGAACACCCCCCGAGATAAGTTTCTCCACGATATGAATGCATGTCCCAACTTGAAACTTGTCATACTGGAAGTTACTTTTATCCACTTGTCCCTAACTTTAGAACTTAGGATAAAATTATCCATACTTTATGTTTTAGGAAATATTAATATAATATTCCCTTGACTTTTGGCCCTCCATTTCCCTAATTGGTGAAGTTCAGTCCCCCATCTCTTTTATCGTGGTCGGTCTACATGCAGTGATGTATTTTATATTAATAATGAGTCATGTACAAAGTAGGTTCATTGGCCCTTTAAAATCTATGCGCGCTGGCCTATTCCAAAACATAAGCATTACAGCTTATAATACTGGCTCACCAACCTATAATGCATATTATATACACAAAGGTTTGTTGACCTTAATATTACGTGCACTTAGTTACTTTGTGATGTATCCTCTGTCTTTAAAGTTGTGTGCACCTTAGTTACTACGCGTGGTATTCAAAAATGTGCACATTACATCCCTTTACTATGCAGTATATGTGTGCACCATGCCATGAAAGGTGTATTACAAAAATGATGTCTAAACAGCTCACTAGCTTAAATATACTTGGATTATATTTACATTTGGGTTTGGCCGAGGGATATTACACCTAACCCTAAAAGGATTAGGTTTTTCCACTTTCTCCTTGACTTCATCTTAGCTGGTCCTCAATCCAACCATTGCTCCAAGTCGATGCTTGTCCACTTTCCAACTACTCCGTAGCAGTTTTTCCACTTTCTAACTGCTTTTCGCGGCATGGTTTTCCCTTATTTTTGGTGCTGCTTTTCCTCTTTTTCTAGCATGCTCCCCTATTTTTCAGCACTTCTTTAATTCCTTCAAAACTTCTTCTATTTTTCCCAAAATTGGCCTGCACCAACAAGCCCCCAACACTAACATCATGACTCATCCCGAGTCACTCATGAACTCCATCATCTTTCATTGCTTGTGCCAATGCTTTGTACATATTTGTTATTAACTAGCATTGCTCCTAATCCTAGGTGCTCTTCGTTGTCATGGCTTAAAACACCTACATGGTGAATGGAGGTATTAATATCTCTCCCCCCTCCAAGCCTATATTCTCTACACTCAATTTTTCTGTGTCGATCTACACAACCAACTGCTCTATCTTTTTCTGCAGGGGCTCCAACTGATCCTGTCTTGCAATTTTCTACAACTGCACTGCTTTTTCCTATGCCTGTAGGCTGTTCATTTCTATGACAGACTTGATCTTCTCTGGTAGTGAAATTGTCTTATGTCACTGCTTTACATCTGCCATTGCTACATGCAATTTGTTTTCCTTCCCTTGCAGCTCCTGTATGTTTATTTTTCAATGAGAAAGGATAATCATGAATTTGATTCCATTTTTTCATTTAGCTTAAACATAAACAATAATGTTGCAACAACCAAGATCAAAATAAGAAACACCATGCACAAGATCACAAGAAGTATCCTGGGAAACCCTTCTCAACAAGGGAAGAAAACCCAGCCAAATCCTTTGCTATATTCTTCAATAGAAATACCTTTACCACCAAGAAACCATAGCACACAAGAGGGTGCTTAAACCCTAGAAGACTAGTGCCCAAGAGAGGTGCGCACTTTTCCCAAGAGGGTGTACTTGCTGAAATTTCCAAACTCACACAAAAGATGTGATTCCTCAATGGGGAATTTACTTTTACTTATACTAGACTGAACCTGTCAACATAAGTGTATATTGGCACAGTAGGGCTGACCTCACTAGATTTATAATATAATTAATATTAACGAGATTAATTATCTTTTACATTAATTACCAGTCACATTAAGGTGGGGCCGAACTCTACCCTTTATATTACAATTATGGTTACAGGCAGGTCTAACTCTTGAACAATATAGCAAGGGATCTTATACAATCACTAGTGCTCATCCACTAGGGGCACATCCATAGGGATTTCCATATCTCTTGGCTCACTACATTACATGAAAGAACCACTTCTTCACTAGTGCTCAGCCACTAGGATCACGTTCACCTATGCTCGTCCAAAGGAACATCCATTCAACATGTCTTATTTCTCACTGCATTACACAGGAGAATCATATGGATTTCTTCTAAACTCTCTGTAAGGAGGAGGCCACCTCTACATTCCTGCTCAGTCTCAGATAGGAACCACACCCCTCTTAGGGGATTTCTCTCAGGTTTGTAAGCTAGAGAATATCTAACATAGCTACAATTATTAACATATATCAGGTTTGTAAGATGGAGAATGTCTCACATAACTTCAATCATCAACACTCCCTCTCAACTAGGGAGGCATTCTTCATCATGTCATGTCTCACCAGGATGTACTTTGAACTTTGTTTTGGTTGGAGTCATCAACACTCCCTCTCAATTAGGGAGGCATTCTTCAGCAAGTTAATTTGGTGAAGATGTTTGCAACCTTCTCATGTGTAGGAAGGTACTGCATGTGTACTATTTTCCTCTGCATCATATCTTTGATATAAGGATATTTCATCTCATCGTGTTTCGATCCATCAAGAAACACTCAGTTCTCAAAGAGATTTACACACGGCTCTTGTTTATCATCATAGGATCCATCTCATGGTCAAGTAAATCTGTCAGAAGCTTGGCTCTTCACATTTGATGTTATATACTCTTCTTCTGTGGTACTCAATGCCACAGAGTTTTGTTTCTTGCTACATCAAGAAATCATGGCAAAATTTATGGTAAGGCAACAACTGGATGTGCTCATCTGGTCCGCTATACTCTCTTCTCAATCTGTATCGACATATCCTGCAAACCAAAGTTCACACTGGAGGAATATATCAGGCCATATCCAACTGTGCCTCGTATATATATCTTAATACATGCTTTACTGCTATCGAGTGAGTCTATCTCGGTTGTCTCATGGATTGACCAAGTACATTCACAACATAGCATGAATTAGGTCTGGTGTTAACCAGATACATCAATGATCCAATCAAATGTGGATCAGTCTTGTCTGAATCATCACCATTTTCTTCAAATCCATCATGGTGGTTTTACATTCTGTCATACTAAACTTCTTTTTTAAAATTTATGTTTTATGTTTTCCTTGATTTAGGAAAGATCTCATCGGTCTTCTGTCATACTTCTTGTCCCAATAAGTGGTGCATCATACTCATATCCTTTATCTCGAAATAAGAAGTCAAGGATTTCTTGTATCTAACAACAAGTTTTTTTGAGTAAGTCATCAAAATTAGGGTCTTGTCACCAAGACTATAATAATATAGTTTTGGATCAGCAACACTCTTGCTGAAACCCAAAATCATCAAGAATCCATCCATATGATATATTTTCCAACTCATGGATGGTAATACGGATGGAATTTTATTGAGTTTAATGGATCAAGTGTCTCATCATAGACAACTCCCTCTCTTTGTGAGAAACCTTTGGTTGTAGATATCACTTTGTATTTCTCAACACTTCTATCAACTTCATTCTTGATCTTATAGATCCACTTGGAAGTCATCATAGACTTCCCTTATGGTTTCTAAATAATATCTCATACATCATTTTTTAATATATACTGGTATTCTTCTGTTATGGAATCTTGCCATACTTATTTCTCTTTTTTTTTCTTCAATGAAGTGGCTCATGACTGAAGGATAGTTTTGAAAACTCTTTTGCTTTCTCAAGGTGTCCCTTGAGGGACTTTGTATGTATCTTTGTCTTCTAACAATTTTTTTGTAGATCGTGGTCATGCCTTTTATGCCTGACTATAATATCTCTGGTTATATCAACTGGAGCAACTAGATTAGTTGGAATAATGCATGTCTCCCTCTGAGCTGTTGAAGGGGGAGAAGGTATTGTCGCACTGTCAAACTCCATATGAGATTCTCTAGGTTGGTTTAATGGTTATCTCTTATTTAAGGACAACATCTTTGCTTGTCTCACATAGTAATCAATCAAATATTGTTTGGACTTCTGTACCAGGGATAATGGTCCAAGTCTTTCAGGGCTCCCATACTAGGGATAATATCCTTCATTTATTAAAAATGCAATCAACTATAAAATTTCAAATCAATTAATTTACCTAGTTAGTAGTCAAGATTTTAGAGGAAGTAATTATCCTCTCTCTTATCTTCATTATTTTGAGGTGGATCTAGATCAATGTCAGCGGTAGAAGCATATTGTCTTCCCTTCTTTCTGGTTGGACAATTTCTTGCATAGTTGTTATAGTAAGATTTGCCTCACCCTATGTAATCTTGCACAGAGGGCCTTTTCCCATTTCCCTATGCAGACTTATCATCCCTATTTGTAAAATCCAGAGCCAAAAATACAAGTTTTTCCACATGTATGCATCTTGCACACTATACAACATGTGTATATGCAGGCTTCTCCACTACAACCTGTGTACATTGGGATTTGTGCCAGAAAATGAAAATTAATGTCGGATTTCCATGTCACGACAAGAGATATATGATCCTTGGCCTTCCATATACTGAAAACATTCTCACTCAGCCCTTCAATTCCATTTTGAAGGCTATAAATGGTCCAATTCCGAGCTATGGAAAAGAGAGAAAGAATTCAACTTTGAGAGCAAAGTTACTCTGGAGAAATTATTTACTTCATATTGAGTCTGCATCTCTTTGTCCTTTAATTCTGAACATAGTGTTCAACCCCCAAGATCTTCCCTTATTGATTGAGAACCTCATTGCTTCTCTATTATGAGATTGCCTTTGGTGGAGGATTTAAGTGGTGGAGGCCCAGTTGGAAGGAACTTAGTTTCTCGGTTCTGAATCGTGCCAATACAGAAGTCTGTAACATTTTCACTTCTATTGATCATATATTAATATAAATATTCTTTTCCCATCCAATTGATATCTTGCAAATATTTGAATTATTATTCCATGGGAGTATTTGTCATGTTTATTAATGAATTATGTTATTGAATGTGCTAACATTATATAATATCACCGTATGCTTGCTTTGCTTGGTTGTTGAGGACCAGTTACAGGTATATTGCTTTGGGTAGTGTGCTCAATGGTGGACTTCATCGAACGTCTGGATGAGGTAGGCATTTATCTTGTCTTGCTAGCATATTTGTTTATATAGCATACTTGAGAAGAGAGTTGATTTCTGCAGTCATTTCCACCTATTGTGGTTTACCCTAGCCATAGAGAGATTTTCCTCGTAACATGAGTGTCCATATTTGTCACATCTGAAACACCAAATTTCTGAAACATCTCTTATTTGATAACCTAGATTTGATGAATACTTTTCATCTTTGAATGTTTGTCTAAAATTTATTTTGAATTTTCCTCCTTTCTTTGTATGAAGTGCAAGAGCATGATTTTCTTTTGAGGAGTCTTCCACTCCTCTATTTCTAAGTCTAAGTTCTTCTTGAGTACAATCTATCCATAAACGTTCAAAGGTTGGTAGAGCTTCTCTTCCACTAATACTCTAAAGAAAAAGGCTCCCACTATTTTGGAAGGTTGTTGAGAGTGGTTAAGACAAGTTCTCTATCAGACATGATTTCTCCAATGGTTTCTAGTTGTTCTTTAATCTATGATATCTTTGTAAAGAAGGTGGAAACTGTGTCACCTTTCGTCATCTTGGTACATTGAAGTTGGATTTTCAAGGTAAGAGCTCTGAGGGTGTTATCACTTTCAAAAATTTCTTTTAATGATTCATACATATCATAAGTTGTCTTCAGGTTGGCAATATGAGGTAAGAGATTATCTCTTACTGAGTAGATGATTAATTTTATTTCTTTGACATCTTATTCCTTTCTTATATTCTTCTCTACATATGTAGTTGTGTCTGGTAAGGTTTTAGTTACCACATCCAAAAGATCATATTCTTCAAGGTTGACCTGAAGCCTTGATTTCCAGGAGCTGAAGTTGCTTGCTCCATCAAGCCTGTCTTCTACTAAGGCTTTGTACTTCATTTGTTTGGTTTCTTCAAACTCTCGCCAACTGGATTTTGAAAACCTAATGATTAGGTCGAATTAGAAACCTTGGATTTTTTTGGACTTATGACTTCCAACAATCAACTTGATAGTCTCACATAAATGCTTGTTGAATTTAGAAAAACGTTTCTTCAAAAAGTTCCAAAAATCTAAGATCAAGATTCTGCAAAAAATTCTGACACCCTAGAAACCCTATGGCCAAAAATAAAAAATTATTGGAATTTCAATTTAAGAGATTCTGGAGGTTCTTTGAAGGAGGTTGTACTATTCTATGCCAAAAGTAGCCCAACTTCCAAGTATTAAGTGCTAGAACACCACAGAGAGGAGGGTCGTACAAATTTTCTGGAAACCCTAGGAGGGTCGTACGGTTTTGAAAAAATTAGAGGAGACTTGGTAGATGTTTATGCAATGGGTTCTTCACAACCTATGCTCTGATACCATGTTTATTTTTTAATGAGAAAGTTTAAGCATGAAGTTGATTCCATTTTTTCATTTAGCTTAACCATAAACAATAATGTTGTAGCAACCACAATCACAAGAAGAAACAACATGCACAAGAACACAAGAAGTATCCTAGGAAACCCTTCTCAACAAGGGAAGAAAACCCAACCAAATCCTTTTCTATATTATTCAAGAGAAATGCCTTTACCACCAAGAAACCATAGAACACAAGAGGGTTCTTAAACCCTATAATACTAATGCCCAAGAGAGGTGTGCACATTTCCCAAGAAGGTGTACTTGCTGAAATTTCAAAACTCACACAAAAGCTGTGATTCCTCAATGGGGAATTTACTCTTACTTATACTAGACTAAACCTATCAACAAAAGTGTCTATTGGCACAACAGGGCCAACCTCACTAGATTTATAATATAATTAATATTAACTAGATTAATTGTCTTTTACATTATTTACCAATCACATTAAGGTGGGGCCGACTTGTACCCTTTACATTACAATTAGGGTTACAGGCAGGTCTGATGCTTGAACAATATAGCAAGGGATATTATACACCCACTAGTGCTCATCCACTAGGGGAAAATCCATAGGGATGTCCATATATCTTGGCTCACTGCATTACATAGAAGAACCACTTCTTCACTAGTGCTCAACCACTAGGATCATGTTCACTTGTGCTCATCCACAACCACGTCCACTTAACAAATCTTCTTTCTCATTGCATTACACAAGAGAACCATTTGGAGTTCTTCTAAACTATCTGTAAGGAGGAGGCCATCTCTACGTTCTTGCTCAGTCTCAGATAGGAACCACACCCCTATCAGGGGCTTTCTCTCAGGTTTGTAAGCTGGAGAATATCTCACATAGTTTCTATCATCAACATCTCTCATGTTTTTAAGCTGGAGAATGTCTCGCATAGCTACAATCATCAACATTGTAGGCTCCCATCCTCTAATAGTTTTGTCCACAACTGGGTGCTCTTTTCAAACATCTCCATCATTTTGTGTATATTCTACATGATGTTCTATGCAGATGTTGTTGTGTCTTGTTATCTTTTCACTCTAACTTCTAGACAAGTAGTAGGTATTGTGCGCTCCTCTATATCCTTGATCTTCTCTTTATACTGCTCCAAAGTCTGTGCTATTTTATTTATCTTCTCTTCTGAAGATGCTCCCTCTGGTTCTGCATTATCTGAGATGGTTTGGAATACTACATTTATATGTTTCTCCATCTTGTCCAATTTCTACTGCGCTTTCTTCTTTTCCTTCCCTTCTTGGATAAATTCCTCTTTCATCGAGCTGTTGTCTTTCTACGCCAACTGTAATTTCGTCTCGTCAAACCTTTCCCTGGACTAAATCTTCTGCATGACACTAACATGTAATTTATACAACACCTTTGTTGGAATCTTCGATAATGCCAAGTCCAATGTTTCAATGTCTTCTAGGGGCTTATGTATTGTCTCCTCATAAATAAACAACATCTCAGGTGTTATAATGAAATTGGCACTCCCCTATGTTATAACGTGCATTGTTTCTCCAACATGCACTCCTTCTTTAGCTTGTGCTAGTTTGTGTTTTTACTATTGCTCTGCACTAATCCTCAACTCCTCCAGCTTAGTTTTCACATCCTGCACCTATTCCAAAATTGAAGCCTTCTGATTTTCAGTTTTCTCCCATTCCTCTGACACTCGATCTTCGACTATGGTGGCTATAATATCCACATCATTTGTTGTCAGTGATGTCTACATTAGTGTTTTATGGGCCTTTTCCTTCTTCCTAGAGCCACTTACTTTCTCCCCTGTTCTCTTCCTCTGGGCATCTAATGGCTCATATTCCTCTGGAATATATCTATCCATGCATGTATCTTTCCTAACTTTTTCTTCAATGGATATATCATGTGTCTTTGTCTGGACTTCTTCGGTGCACACATGTTTTGTCACTCCTCTTGGTGCCTGATTTATGTGTGGTGGTCCTTGTGTAGAACCATGTTGTGATTTATTCTTTGTATTGATTTTCTTTTGTATGGGACTACTTTGCCCCTCTTGGCCCTGTGTGGCATTCTTCTTTTTTCTCGCACCGTTTGTGCATGTTTGTTGTGCAGGGACTGTTCTATCCTACGTCCTAGTTTGTCCTCCTGGCACTACCTTTGGGATCATTGGAAATTTCCACTCTTCAGACCACTCATGGACCTCCATCTATATGTCATGCATTGTCACGCATTAAATCAACTATATCCACTCCTTGGATGGATCCCTATTTTCCTGTAGACACATACTATGGTGCAATGCTTGAAAATTTTCTATCTGTCTGAACTCCTGGACAGTTTCTGGGGAAATCCTCCATGTGTTTGCTAACCGGTTTTGGATCTCTATTAATTACATAGAGAACACGTTGTTGTTTATTTTATTGGACTTGGGGTCTGCTATCCTTCAAAGTGATGTGTACCACCCTGTGACACACTTTCCTATCCTCGGCAAGAACCAACTGTATGTTAGTTCTTTCCAACCTACCAATGCAATGAGGATGAGTGAGCATGAGTAGTAGAACTCTAAGCCCCAATCCTATGTGTCCTTGCAATATTACAAGAAGTAATTCAATACACAAGGGGAATGTATCATCAAGCTCCCCTTCGTACACTACGCTACAACTGCTACCACTCATGCAGGTACTTCCTCCTTTATGAACTTGCACATCAATTTGCAACCTAAAAGCCTTGTCACAAATTGGGTCGTAGGATCGTTGATGTCATTGATCCTGATTCCCTTGTTACCTCTCTCCGCTCCATACTTTACTTTGATTTCGTCAAATATGGATTTGTCTTTCGTTTTGTCTTCTAGATATTGCTCTAGCTTCTCCCCATCCATGGGTATCCCTGTGATTGCTGTGATCACATCGGCATTGATAGGTAGTGGCCTATCTATCCATAGGATTCCTCCATTCATTTTTTCTAGGAGTTTCTTCACACATCCATTGATGTGTTTACCATGCCCAAAGTGCAGTATATCTAGCAAATTCATTATTCATGTGTTGTATAATCCTAGGATCCACTACGCAGGCTCCAACAGTGGCATGCCTTATGAGCCCTCTCCCCTACTCTCCAAATAGTTCTATGGCACCAAATCTAATAATTTTACTATGTCATCCATGCCATGATCATACTATTTGATAGTATATACTCATCCCACCATTTCATCATTGACCTTCACTCCCTCTGGGATCTTTGGCATCAATATGTCCAATTCCATCTGTGTGCACGATATTCCTTGCGCACTGCTCTCAGCTCGCACCTTCTCCTTCCCTTAAGGGGATGACACCCCGACCTCTAGTATACCCCGATGCTCTATTTCATGTTCTTATTCTCTCTTTAGGACCTACTGCGCTGAATCTGTGGCATGATCACCATGTTGTGGCCCTTGTCCCCTGGATGCATCAGATTCTGTCCTCTTTGTGTCCTCCTCTGACTTCTCGGCCTCCTATGTTGGTTTTGTTTCCTCCTCAACATGTTTGGTAGTAGGCTTATACTTTAGCATATGAATATCATCCACATCCATGACTGTGGGCATCTCTTGCGTACCTGTTACCCGAGTACTACTTCTTGTGTTCCTCCCGACCCTACTCAACACTCCAACGTGTGGTGGCGACATCCTATTAAGATTCATAATACTAACTGCAAATATCTACCAGTTTTTATCACTTCTCACTCTTTCACACTCAACTCTCACTCTTCCTTCTTCTCCTTTGAAAAAAAAACACAAATGACCACATTTCCGCCCTTTTCCGACATTATAGTGGGACGATGAAATGACAGTTTTTCCACACTAATAGTTTTATCTTTTTCACTTTTTCCCACAAGCTCCATTGTTTGTGTCTTTCACCTATTTTCCTGCACACAGTTTCTTCAAAACTGGTTTTTCTGCGGCACACTTGTTAATGATAACAATTCTATTGCATCAAAAACCTCTAATATTCTCCTATCTTTTTGTCTTTTTGTTATGTTTCTTCTTTTCATGGATTTTTGTCTATTTCTTCTAACATATACTATATACAATATGTACAATCATACTTCCTCTTTCTGTTTTTACCTCAGGTTGTTTGGTCAATTGTCTTGATACAATTTCAGTCGACTTCCATTCATTAGTCCTCTGAGATTCTTTCCTGCAAGATATTTCAGTTGCACAACACCTCTATTTGTGACAGCCTCTACTTGATAAGGCCCTAACCAATGCATATTGAACTTCCCAGGGTGTTGTAAATACCTGTTGCCATAGAGGAGAACTAGGTCTCCTTCATTAAATATTTTCTTCTTTATGTGCCTATCATGCCAAGATTTATCCTTTGTTTTCTGTACTTCCTGGTGAAAGCCTGCTAAAATTATGTCTTCTTCCATCTCCATCAACTGATCCAATATTTCTTGCTCAACACCTTCTTATTTCATGTTGGTGATTATTTCAATGCGCAGACTAGGTATTAAATAATCCAATGGAACCATTGCTTCCTACCCATACACCAGTCTGAATGGTGTCTATCCTGTAATATTTTTGCATGTAGTCCTGTAATCCCATAATATTGTTGATACCTTCAAATCCCAATCATCCTTGTTCACATTGCAAATATTTGTCAATGCATTCTCTAGAATCTTGTTAAAATCTTCTACTGTACGATTTGTCTGGGGATGGTAAGGTGTGCTCTTCTCACAATGTATCTCGAATTCTTCTGTCATAGCTCTGATTGTACTGTTAATAAAATGAGTTCCCTAATCACTTAAAACAATTCTGGCACATCCAAATATGGTCACCACATTCTCAAAGAGAAACTGCACTGTAGTTTATGCTCTACAATCCTTTACTGGGGTTGCTTCTACCCATTTGGTTAAGTATTTTGTCGCAGTGATGATGTATCTGGATCCTAATTTCTTTGTTGGTGTATTAATGGGTCCAATGAAATCCACATCCCATTTATCAAATACTTTTAGAGTTACTTGGGGCATAAGTGAGATTTCATCCCTTCTATATGGTTTTCCTACCCTCTAAGAGACATCACAGGTCTGACAGTATTCCTTTGCATCCTTATGTATTGTATTCCACCATAATCTTGCACACAACACCTTCTGTGATGTAGGATTTCCTTCATAGTGCCCTCCAGCTATCCCTTCCTATGCATCTGATAGCACCATGGAGCATTCATTCTCCATCACACATATTCTCAGAATTCCATTTACACCTTACTTGTATAAATGAACTGCAATCAACTAATAGTCTACAATGCGCACTACAAACTATTTTTTTTGTGCAATAGTAAATTTTTTGGGAGCCATTCTTGTGCTCAGAAATCCAACAATGTCAGCAAAATAATCATCAACAATTTTCACAGAAAATAAGTTAGCATCGGGAAAAATCTCTTCCAAATTCTTTGGCTCCTCTCCATTATTAATTCTTGACAGATGATCTAGTCCTGCATTTAGCTTCAATGGTTATACTATGATTTCAAAATCATATTCCTGGAACAATAACAACCATCTACATGTCCTTCCCCCCAACACTGGCTTGTTAACTAGGTACTTCAATGCAGAATGATCTGTAAACATCTTAAAATGTTGACCCAATTAATAATATATGAACTTCTGTAAGGCATATACCATATCCAGACCTTCCCTTTCTGTAGTTTTATAGTTATGCTCAAACTTAGATAACTTTTCACTAGTAAAAGGTATTGGGTGATCAATGTCTCCTTGACCTAGTTGTGCCAAAACTGCTCCAAGTGCAATGGATGAATTGTCCACATGCACATGAAATTCCCTTTTCCAATATGGAAAAATCAAAATTGGTGCTAGCACCATATTCTCTTTCAATACATCCAATATTTCTTGGCATTCCTCATTCAACTGAAACTTGATGTCTTTTTTTATTAACTTTCTCCATGGGCGCAGTGATATTTTCATATCCCTTATAAATTTCCTACAATACCCTATGTGGCCCAATGTTGCTCTCAAATGGTGCACTGACTTTGGTGGTGGTAAATTGACAATAACAACAATCTTTGCAGGGTTTACTGTCAAGCCCTGTTTGCATACAATGTGTCAAATTAAGATGCCAAATGGTGTACTAAATATACATTTCTTAATGTTCAAGGAAATCTGACATTTCCTACATCTCTCTAACATTAACATCATAATTTGTACATGGTCTTTCGATACACTAAATACTGTCCAATCATCCAAATAAACTTCTAAAAATTTATGTATAAAATCCTTGAATGTAGCTACTACTACTATGTAAAATATTGTTGGTACATTATTTAAACCAAATGGAATTATTGTGTACTTATATGATCCCCACTCTGTTGAAAATGTGGTTTTGTACTTTTCATGTCATCAACTCAGCCCGCATCTTGTATGCATAGGAGGTTCTTTCCTTCATTAACTCCTGAGTTCTACAATTTTTGTCTTCATGTCCCACTGATTTACAAAAGTTACAGAAAGTACTCTTCGGTTCTGTCTTGTAATTCTGCATCATAGGGCAATGATAAGGATCATTCCCATGTGTCTTTCATATTTCACATGAAGGACCTCCTGTAGGAAATGGATTTGGCAGACCTACTCCAAGATACTACACAAATTTTGGACACTCATTCTTGTGATTTCCCTCTGATATGCACAGGGTACACCATACTTCTGATCTTTTCTCCCTATTCTTATTCTGGTTTAGTTGCACTATCAGGTTCTTCAAGTCTTCCTTTATCTCCTCTATAGTTGGATCTTTTTACTTATACTTATTCTCTTCTAAATGCATTGTTGCTTGCAGTGCTTCTGCTTGGTTTTGAAATTTCTATTGTCTCAATGAATATTTAAAGTGTGGTAACAAAGAGTTTATAAACAATTTTTTTTGTTGCATGTCAGAAATGGGATACTTCAATTTACCATTCAATGTCTTGAACTTCTGATCAATGTACCATATGGACTCTCCTGGTTTTTGTTTAACCTCAATCATCTCATTCATAAATGGATCCTCTGATTTTGGCCTCTGAAACTCCATAATTAGTGCCTACTTGATCTCTGCTACTATTCCTGGCGCACCCTCTGGATTTTTTACTACTAGACTCATATACTAATCCAACGCTTGGTTTCTGAATGTTATTTCTAACTACGCTACCTTTTCTGCCTCATCAATGATTATTTTTTCTTTCCATATTCGTTCACACATGTATAGGTGCTTCTCTGAATATTTTGTTCCATCCCCATGAAACTATGGTAATATTATCATTGGATCTATGCCTTCCATTGTCAAATGTGGTTTACCTACTCTGCATGGTACTACTATCTGTGTAATGTTGTCTAGACTTGAACTTCCACTAGTGTTGCTACTGGTATTTCCACTTGTACCACTACGTATACTACTGCTGGTAATTCCACTTGTGCCCTCACTTCTATTCTGATCTCCTATATTCCTCTGACTGTCAGTCATTGGTTCTCTAAACAACTCTTTCTTTGCTAATGTGTTAATCGTACATGGGGTTGTAGGTTCTACACTGATTCAGATCTAGACAGGGGTATCAACTTCTTCATTAGATACCACTCCTCTAGTATTTCTTTCATATGTGGCATGCAATATTTATTCAATGTGCTCGACAACACGAAGATCCTCTACCTCTTCCTCATCACTCTCCAAGCCTTCCCTCTCGACTACTTCTCTTTTCTTCCTATTAAGATTATACTGGTAGGGTCTTCCACTGCGCATCATTCCTACCTTCTGCATAATTTCCTGGATATCCTCTTGATCCATCATAATGGAATATTTCTCTTTACTGAGATCTTCTCTATTCATTTCTCCCTCCATATCAGACCTTCCTCATGTTTCCCCTAACCTCCCCATGCATGTAGGGTAGTTTATCTTTCTGATTCCATAGTTAATACCCCTTTATCATGCAATAGTATCTTGATAGAAGTGTACAATGAATTGATATGCCTTCCCCTTAGGCACTTAAGAAACTCTTTCTCTACTACACTATAATACTTCGATGTATCTACTATGAACTCAGTGATATACCCCACTACAATGTTGTCTAACCAAAAATCTACTAGGCAAGTGAATTTGTTATTTACCCTTTTCAATCGCATGATACTTTCTTATGTCCACTCCACTAATATAAACCTATTTTTCTGATGGGTATCTTTCAACCATGTTATCCACTCCTACAATAGTGTGGGAAACTCACTAAAGAAACTCTCGTGTATATCACTGAATACGTATCTCTGCAAATACTGTCTTGGATTAAACCTAGGGCTTATATTATCTTTGTGGAAAAAATCTAGTTCCTAAACTGTCAACAATCTTTCAATATCTTCTTTTGTGGGATTCCAACCTACAAACATTATCCTTTGTTAAACCTTCACACTATACTACGTGATACATCCCTCCTGATCTAATCTTCTGAGTTCCAACCGACAACGAAACCATTGTTGGGTTCTATGGGCTGACCCAGGTTCTAACTATAATATCACCAACAAACCCTTCTACCATCGAACCTTCGGGATACCAGAAGGAAACATAGTGTGTGAAGTGCACTTGACAATCTCACCCGAGATGGCTTCTATGGGTGGCCATAGGACTCATATGTCTACAGCCTGGGGATGTGATGTGTATCTCTCAGAGGCATCTAACCTACTTAATGTCAACCTTAAAACCCTCATTAGATTTTACTTTGAGCCACTGTCACCATTATTATTATAGTACTTCATCAACCATTATAACTGCATGTGTTCAATGACAATCATTTGTCTACTGTAACACAAGATTCTAATCTAAACATTAACTAAAGCATTCATTTATTTAGTGATATTTTGCATATTCCATTAGCTTATTCTTATTGCACAGTGTTCATTCCTTTATCATATAACATATTTATCATAAAAACTCATTGAAGTAAATGCAAACATAAGACACTGCATACAATCACATAAAAAACAGATATATCGTGGTTCACCCCCTTGGGGCTACATTCACAAAGATTTGTTTCTTGGGCTCTTTATTCATATTATCTGCAAATCCAGTGTTTCACACTATACAATTCTTCTGCCATTACATTTGATCTCCACAGATCACCAAAATCTCTCAACAATAATCACAACAATAATACTTACTAACAATAATGACCAACGACCAACAACCAATAACCAACTCTCAACATCCTAATACATTCTATTTATACAAAATTGAGACAAAGCCCTTACAAAAACCCTAACCCTAAAAGGATTAGGTTTGTCCACTTTCTCCTTGACTTCATCTCGGCTGGTCCTCGATCCAACCGTTGCTCCAAGTCAGTGCTTGTCCACTTTCCAACTACTCCGCAATAGTTTGTCCACTTTTAACTTCTTTTCTTGACGCGGGTTTTCCCTTACTTATCACGCTTCTTTTCCTCTTTTTCTAGCGTGCTCCCCTATTTTCCGACGCTACTTTAATTCCTTCAAAACTTCTTAGATTTTTCCCAAAATTGGCCTACACCAACAAGTGGGAGGGAGGGAGAGAGAGAGAGAGGGAGGGAGGAGGTTGTACAAAGAGAATGAGACTGAGTGTGAGAGGAAGGGGGGGTATAGAGATATAAAGAGAGAAATAGGGGGAGAGTNAAGGGTGGGTAGAGAGATATAAATAGAGAAATGGGGGGAGAGTAAATTAGAGAGAGGGAGGGGGATATAGTGAGAGTGAAACTAAAAACAATTAGAGACAAAAATAGGTGGTATATGTAGGAAAAAAAGAGAGGAGAGATAGTGGGAGGGAGGGGGAGAGATAGAGGGATGGAGTAGAGAGAGAATGTGTGAGTGTGAGAGTGGGGGAAAGAGTGAGAAAGAGAAGGGGGATGGACAAGGATGGGGTGAAGAGAGAGTAAGACTAATTGTGAGAGGAAGGGGGGGTAGAGATATATAAAGAGAGAAATGGGGATAGAAAGTGTGTGTGTGAGATTGTGGGAGGAAGAGAGAGGTAGACAAAGAGGGGAGGTGGAGAGAGGTAGAAAAACGATGGAGGAATAGAGTGAGTGTGTTAAAGTGTGGGAGGGAGAGAGAAGAAGACATAGAGGGGGGACAAAAAGAGTTTTTTTGAGAGTATGGGATGGAGAGAGAGGTAGACAAAGATGGGAGGTGGAGAGTGGTAGAAAAATGATGGAGGAATAGAGTGAGTGTGTTAAAGTGTGGTAGGGAGAGAGAAGAAGACATAGAGGGGGGATAGAAAGAGTTTTTTTTAGAGTATGGGATGGAGAAAGAGGAAGACATAGAGGGGGAATAGAAATTGTGTGTACGAGAGTGTGGGAGGGAAAGAGAGGAAGACAAAGAGGGTAGGTAGAGAGTGAGTGTGTTAGAGTGTGGGAGGGACAAAGAAGAAGACATATAGGGGGGATATAAAGTGTGTGTGTGTGAGGGAGAGAGAGAAAGGCATAGTAAGGTAGAAGAGAGGAAAATAAAGAGAGGGGTAGAGAGAGAATTAAATGTAGGAGAGAGGGGTAGATGTAGGATAGATAGAGGAGATATAGTGGGATGGGAGGGAGAGAGATAGGGATGGGGTGGGAGTGAGAGTGCGTGAGAGTGTGATGTGGGGAGAGAGAAAGACAAAGAGGAGGGGTAGAGACAAAGAGGGAGGAGGCAGGGGAGAGAGAAAGAAAAAGAGGAGGGGTAGAGATAGAGTGTGAGAGGGAATGGA
>SNQJ01S0123662.1:0-16692 GCA_010110895.2 Picea sitchensis
TGATGTATGGCAGGGCGCTGCCAGGCCTTTGAACCATAGACGATCTAGTCATTTTCAAACAACAATTTGACATTCAGATATTTTAAATTCAATACATACTGCAACTTCAACTATTTCTTCAAAAAATTGTTCAGTATAAAACTAATTACACAAATTGAAGCCCCTCAAAACTCGAATAACCAGTAGCTTCGACAATGTTCTTCAAAAATTAAACTCGGAAATTGAGTATATGTAATGCTATATATTATTTGGACAACAAAGAACAAGCTAGGAACGGTAATAGTATATTTAAAAAAAATTAAAAATGGAAATTTGAAGTAATTTAAAAATATTGTTGTTATGTGTTTCAAGATTCATAAGCAATAACTAATTTTTTAAATTTTAAATTATAAATTATTTTTTTACAATTATTTCAAAATTAAAAACATTATACTTTTTATTATTTTTCCAATATTATAATTATAATTAAATTTATAATGAAAATAGAATTTAAAATATTTATTATATTTATATTAAAACTTCGTTTAGCTGGATAAAGGCACACATATAAACTTGAAATGAAAGACCGCCGTTGATGTCCAAAGTACACAAGAAGTCAAACATTTAAATAAAGTTGAAGTGAGGACCATTGATGTCCAGACGTCTGAAGTGAGGAGCCGAACGTAACTGTTCTCTCAACTCAACTCAGCTCATTTCCTCGCGGAAAGCATGACTAAGGGAGATAGAAGCAACACAGGGTATGGATGAGAAAGGAAAGGAGGAAGTATCATAGTCACAATCCATACGTGTCACCCTTCGATAGGATGTGGAAAAGGAGTACATAGAGGAAGTCTCATAGTTAGAGTCCATACGTGTCATGCTTCGGTAGGATGCGGAAAGACGACGAAGGGTTGAAAAGAACCCTCTCTTAAAATTACACCTTCGGTGTAATTATAAGCAATACAGAACACCATAAAGAAAGAGACAAACCCTCGAGTGAGAAAAATGTACAGTCACCAGCTACCTCTCGAAGAAGTGCCTTACCAAAGGCAAATTCTCAGCCATGGACATCCCACACAAGAAAAATGCATAGAAATAACTCAGGAGATGATGAAGAGAGGAACCCCCCTAAAGGGAACCTGGAGAATCCCCATAAATTATAGATCAAAAGAAAAATGACTAATTCACAACAGGAGGGGAATGAAACACATGATCAAGAAGACAATTTGTTATTGGATAACATGGATTTGGATGTAGATATTGAAAACATTACTTTCCCAGATGTAGAAGTATCAGCTCGAGAAAATGTATAGCCTGTCTTCGTACTCATGATACACGATGAGACATTTTCTAATGAGGAAATGTTGGTTGTACAAAATGCATCTTTTGATAAAGAATCTAAGAGATTAGTTTTTGAGAGAACTACAAAGAGAAAGAGCGGGAAGCTACGGTCTACCATTGATACTCAAGATATGTTACCTTCCAAATTATCATCTATTCATAAAGTTACAGGGGATGCACTTGACGTCTCAATTGTGCACATGAAGGAAGAGAATGACCAGTTGAAAGAAAGAATTAAAGAATTGGAGACAACCCTCATGCCTCCCCCTATTCTAGCTTAGCCTGTCACTATGATTCGTCCTGGAAAAAGTCTTCAAGAAAACCTTGAACCAAGTGCAGGGGTCAAAGGAATTTCAATTTTAATTATTGCCACCCGACACTTTGTCGAACAAAATATTAAGAAAAGAATGTTATTGATTGTAGAGTTGTGGGATATGACAAAGAGTTTTGCTTCTCTCGGTTTAAGATTTCAGAATACCAAGGAGTATTTAAACTTGGATTTGAAAAACGTTGAAGGGTTCTATACAAATGAAGTTGTGATGTTTACAATGAAAGTTTCGATAATGACAGAGCAAACAAGAAAGAAAGAAAATCTACCTTCTTCGAGCCACATCAAACATCTAAAATCCTGTTGGATGGAAATAATTAACGTGTTAAAGGGTCTGATAACTCAATTGACTGACTTGTCAAGAAGGAATAATGAAGCATATTAAAAAAATCCTTGATTTGGATATCACTGGAATGACCATTAAAGTCCTAGATCCTAAATATATTTCAAATTCTATGCTTATAGATCGACAAAATTTAAGAACAAATTGAAGAATTAAAAGGACATCTATTGAAAAGTTTGATAATATGATTGAATTTACACATGATGACATTGATAGCTGGGGCTTGTCGAGTACATAAATAAAAATGAAGATATTGAAAAGATATTACAAAATTTATCTGTTGACCTTAGGTAAATTGAAAAGGAGTTGTTTAATGTTAAAATAAAACAAGAAGTAACCGTCTCTCCATTAAGGAACTTCATCCAAGAATGGTTGAATGACTCAATCACCAAGATCTCCGAAATTCCAGCAGAGGCATTTATGACCGCTAATCAAACCGCAACCAACAAGAGTATAAAAGAAGCAACACCAAAGAAATGATGAGGGAGAGAGATACGATCATAGTAAGTCCATGTTGATCACATGCTTCTTTCTTTATCGATTTTCATCCAGTTATTCTTCTTTTTTGAATAGAAACGTATAACTGAATCCTAATAACTTTCTCTTTGTCTTCTTTCCATATTCTGTTGTTCGACATCCACCCACTTTCTTCCTTCTATGTTTTATCTTCTTGTATATGTTTGCTTTATGGTCTGCGGGAGCCCCAATCCCAGTCCTTTGGACAAATGCCTTTAAATTTCAAAACATTGTAACAAACTTTATTATTTTTGAGAAATCACAGAGAACTAATTCGAGATCAGTTTTGACTGTATTTTATAACTCCGAGTTTTTAGTATAAAGTATTTGAAATTAATCTATCATAATCTTCTTTTGAGCTATACAAGTATTTACTCTATAAAAATCTCTTATGCGTACGAACCATCTTCTTTTATTTTGATGTGATCATAAATATTTATTTTTACTATGATGGATGTGAGGAAATTTTGTTTATTTTCTGAAATGTGTGATGTGTGAAATTCCTGGTCCATTTCTCAGGAATGATCCTTTATAAAACTTTTTACTTTTCAACATTTTAATCTTTCTTTGAGCATACAATATTGGACTATCTTAAGGTCCTATATTTTTTCTTGATCTGAAGTTATTAAGAATATCATAAGCCAAAGAGGAGTACCACCTCTATAAAAAAGAAGTGGGATTCATATCCTCGTGAGGTTGCTGTTTCAGTCTTGATGGATTCAAGCATCAACATTTTTGGTGACCATACTGGGGAATGAGTTGAAGATTTAGATCTGGTTTTGCATCCTAAAATTACATGACTTTTCCTTAGGCTAACAAGCCCTAGTTAAAAATTTGATTAAATAATCAACGAAGTATTTTTCATCAGCTATATAATATTGCAATAACAACAACCGAAACTAGAGAAGAATTAGCGAGGTTTTGGAAAACACTAGTTCAATAAAAAGAAAGAGAAATTATTCGAAGACAAAGGAGAGACAAAAGAAAAGATTGAAGAAACGTGAGATGAGCTCGAAGAGCACAAGAGCAAGGCCAAAATTAAAGCTGGACAAATACAAAGGACCAATCACTAGAAGCAAAAGTAAGCAACTACATACCTCAGAAAGTGAAAAGAATATTCTTGACGAAAAGGAGAAGCTTCCAGACATGGCAGAAATAAATGAAGAAAGACGTGAAGAACCACATGAACAAAGACGAGAAGAACGAAACGAAGAAAGATGTTAAGGATGACAAGAGGATAGAAGAAATTAAGAAAGACAACGATTTAGAAATATGAGAAGGATAAGAGAATCCCCCCTTGATCTTCGAGGCAAACAACACAAGCTCCTTGTTCTTCCTAAAGGTACTTTGAAAGCATTTTCTGGATATGGAACAATCAATGCTAAAAGACATGTGGATTTGTTTATGGATGTTTGTGATTTCCATCTCATGGAGCATGACAATGTGATGGTAGGATTATTTCTTCAAACTTTGTCGGGCCAAGCCTATGAATGGTACACAA
This sequence comes from Picea sitchensis, assembly GCA_010110895.2. Taxonomy (NCBI): domain Eukaryota; kingdom Viridiplantae; phylum Streptophyta; class Pinopsida; order Pinales; family Pinaceae; genus Picea; species Picea sitchensis. Next base: position 4,009 of record SNQJ01S0123662.1, read on the forward strand.
CATTTCCCACTAGATCAATTGGTTAATTCAATGATCTCAAAGCCATGTTCCTGACTATGTTCACTCCCCCGGTTGCGTATCATACTCTTCTCACTAATTTTAGTCATATTTGTCTAAAAGAATGAAAGGATAAGAGACTTTAATCTCAGATTCAATAAAACCATGATCAAGATTCTTGAAGGTAAAAGGCCCAATGATCCAATTATAATTGTTTATTATAAGAATGACATGCCACCAAACGTGAATTTTTCTAATAGAGTCGCCCAAATTGATACTTTGGAAGAAGTAATGATCAAAGCTACAAAAATGGAGGAAATCATGATTGAAACATGCACTGACCTTGAAATTATTTTTGGAAAAGTACAAAGGGAGATGGGTAATCTAAATATTGATGATCAAGGAGCATCTAGTTCTAAAAGGAATGAAGAGTAAAGGCTGCAAACAAGTCAAAATCATACCATCGATGGAGGATTTTTCAAGGGAACTATACCGGATGTGAAAACATAACCTGTTGTAGCCCAAGAGACTAAGCAAATGATCGATATTTCATATATGAATAGAACCATTAAACAAATGCAAAATGGAATAACGAGATTGAGAAGGAATGATAATTATATTCCCAATCCAAGGGTGTCGGTCCAAGAACAAAGAAGAAATTCTCCTCAAGAGCAAAGAGTGAGGTTTGAAAATGTTGATAATCAACAAAGACAAAGGGTCCCCAGAGAACCAATTTCGAATGCGACGGTTCTTGATGAACCATATAATGAATAGATAACTAAACCAACAAATGATTATTTAGCAGAAGAATTTTTTGAACCTGTACAGACGGACGGATGTGAGACACCCATGTATATATTTGAAGAAGGCGAAGATGATCCTGTCTTGCAAGAAAACGTTTCCCAAACATGAACATTTGTAAATAAATCCAAAAGTAAAGATAATTCTGAAAAAGACAAAGAAAAAGATAAAGAGAAAAATAATGAGAAAGAGAGTAACAAAAGTATGATACACAACACTGGAGCTAAGAAGCAACTTTAGATGACAAACCGCCTTCAGATGATATATAGTGTTGTTGATGATCTAAGTAAGTTGAGGATTACTTTGCCTTTCACTGAAGTGGTAAAGATTCCTCAATAGAGACAAAATATTTTGAAGTTGTTGACAAGCTAACGGGAAGAATTGTAGTTATCTCAAACCCAAAGAAAAATCAAAATACATCAATAGTAAAGTTGAGAGGCAAAGTCCCACCCTTCTATATTTCGATAGAAAACCATGATGTTTCACTCCATAATTGTCTATTTGATATTGGTGCGACAAAAAATATCATGCCTTTGGTAGTAATGGAGGCACTTGGTATGAGCTGCACCAAATACTATGAAACAAGCGAAAGCATTTACACGATTGATTCCAGGTAGGTGCCAGCATATGGAGAAATTAAATATTTTTATGTATGGATTACTGCCGCTCCCCATATTATTATAGTTTTTAATATTGTGGTGGTGGATCTTCCTCCTGCATACAGAGTTGTCCTCAGAAGAGGCTGATCATCCATGACTGGAGGCTATATAATGAATGATGGAAGCTGCATGATATTTCCAGATAAAGACAAAGACACAATCAAGGTTCCTCGTGAACCCATGAGTCCATTTTCTTTCAAAAATAAGGATAACGAGCTAATGGAAGCTTATATAGATGTTGGTATCAGAAACTATGCCATCCTGGATATGGAACAAATTGATGATACAAATAATGAAGATAATTATTTTTTCGGCTAATGGAGGATGTCATTTGATCAAGTTTGTTCAAGCTCAGGGAGCGGAGTTGGAATTGTTCTTAAAAGCCCCGAAAAATTGTACACCCACATGCCATCAGACTTGAGTTTTCTTGCACAAATAATGAAGTAGAATATGAAGCTTTGATTCAAGGAATGGCCCTTGCACAGGAAATGAATATTGAACATTTGATTGTAATTTGTGACTCTAACTTGATAATAAATCAAGTCACTTAGAAATATAAGATTAAGAACGAAAGACTTAAATTGTATTTCAAAAAAGTAAATGAATTGATGGAGACCTTCTGTTCTTTTAATATTTCTTTCATTCCAAGGTATAAAAATCAGAAGGCAAACTCATTAGCATTGGATGCTTCACTGTCGAACCTAGATGATATCCATACTAAGATGTCTTTTCAGGTAAAATGAGTATTTTGACCTTCGGTACCTAATAATCAAGAGTATCTTCAAGTGTTTGAAAATCATGAAGACCTAGAGAATTTTCTAGAAAATGAAATTGAAGATGAAGATAATGACATTTCCTATGTTCGGAAGAATTGTGTGCAGTATGAATCTCTTTTCACAAGAGATGATCATGCCAAAAATCTCATGGAAGAAGTATCGGTTTGAAAATTTCAAGAAATGAGGAAAGTCAATATTGGGACTGATAGTTCCCCAAAATACATTATCTTGGGAGTTGATTATACATATGAAGAAGTTGATCAATATGTTTCCCTCTTCAAAGAATATCTTAATGTGTTCGCGTAGAGTTATGATGATTTAAAGGCATATAATAAAAAAATATTTCTGCATATCATCCCATTAAGAGAAGGAGCAAAACTGGTCAAGAAAAATCCCAAGTTGAAACCATTGGTGAAGATTGAGTTGGAAAAATTGAAGAAAGGTGGAATAATATATCCCATCAGACATTCTGACTGGTTTTCGAATCCTGTGGTTGTAAGAAAGAAGACTAGAGAGATTCAAATGTGTGTGGATTTCAGGGATCTCAATAAATCAAGTGTAAAAGATAATTATTCTCTACCTAATATGGAATTCCTTCTTCAACAAGTCATTGGATCTGCTTATATGTCCTTGTTAGATGGTTTTTCTGGATATAGTCAAGTGTTGGTTGTAGAGGAAGACATAGCGAAGAAAGATTTCATAACGCCTTGGGATACATATGCATATGATCATATGCCCTTTGGTTTAAAGAATGACGGAGTTACATTTCAAAGGGCTACATGCCACGTATTTGAAGGTTTGATAGGTAAGTTTATGACAGACTACCATGATGATTTGACAGTCCATTCAAAGACAATAAATGAGCAGATTCATCATCTGAGGAAAGTATTTGAAATATGTAGATTTTATGGAGTTTCCTTGAATCCAAAGAAATGTTTGTTTGCTATGACTGAAGGAAAGTTATTGGGGCATATTGTGTGCAAAGAAGGAATTTATATTGACCCAGAGAGGGTTAGATATATGAATGAACTCAACCCTCCATGATCTAAGAAAGGAGTCCAGTCATTTTTTGGAAAAAATCAATTTTGTACGGAGATTTGTTCCCGATTACACAAGCATTATAAAACCGATCAATTTATTGTTGAAAAAGGATCAAAGGTTCAAATGGACATCAGATACACATGAAGCCTTTAGTAACATCGAAAGGGAAATCACTACGGACCTAGTTCTCATTAGTCCAAATTTTGAAAGAGATTTCATCACGTATTCATTTGCAACATAAAATGTTGTGGCATCTATCCTTACTCAAAGAAATGCCAAGGGTGAAGAGCTACCAATCAGTTTCATGAGCAAGACCCTCCATGATTATGAATTAAGATATTCAGAATTAGAGAAATAATCCCTATCTTTCGTAAAGGAAGTAGCACACTTTCAGAGCTATATATTAAATTCTCATGTCATTGCATATGTTCCACCCTCTCATGTTAAGATGCTTTTAAACCAACAATTGAGAGAAGGGAAATGGGCAAATTGGCTAGCGAAAATTCAAGAGTATGACATTGAAATTAAGCCTCTAAAAGTAGTTAAAGGGAAAGGATTGTGCAAGCTCATTTTTGGTGGTGATTCTCTGGATGGAATGATTTCATCATTTTCAATTGGAAATCCTATATCTAGTTCTGAGTGGTACAAAGATATTGCGTTTTACTTGAAATCTGAACAATTTCCTGTTACTATGATTCCAAAGGAAAGAAGGGATTTAAAGATGAAATCAAATCAGTATGTATTGATTTTTAAAATGTTATTTAGAAGGAATTATGATGACATGTTATCAAGGTGTGTTGATGAAAAGAGAGCTCAAGAACTAATACGAGAATTTCATGAAGGCATATGTGGGGGGCATTTTGCACCTACTGCTACAACACATACAATTATAAGAGCCAGATATTATTGGCCATCAGTTTTCAAGGATTCATATTCTACGCTGAGAAAATGTATCTCTTGTCAACAATTATGAGGGAATATGAAAATATCCTCAATGCCTTTAGAGCATGTATATGTAGAACAATCATTCACACAATGGGGACTGGACGTCACCGGACCAATAAATCCAAAATCAAGTAAGGGGCATATATATATTCTTACTGCTACGAATTACTTCATCAAATGGTAATAAGAAATAACATTGAAAAACATTGATTCTGATAAATTAATTAAATTCCTTAAGGATAACATCTTATCAAGATTTGGTGTTCCAAAAAAGTTCATTACTGACAATGGCTCGATTTTCATCGTGTCAAAATTTACATTTTTTTTTTGGAGAAGATGGCATCGTCATGGGAAAATACTTGAACTATTATCCACAAGGGAATGGTCTTGTCGAGTCTACCAACAAGACACTCATTCATATTTTAAAGAAAACCATTGATCAAAGTCAGAAGAATTGTCACTTGAAATTGACAGATGCTTTATGGATAAATAGAATGACTCTGAGAGATAGCACTGGGATGTCTCCTTATATGTTTTTTTACGGAAAGGAGACAAAAATTCCAATCAGCCTTGAACTGACTGCCTTGACTTATGCAGTTAACATAGAGGACGCTGAAGATATTAATCCTATGCAAAAGAGATTAAATCAATTATTGAGGTTGGAAGAAGAAAGAAGTGAAGATTTGCATAGAACATCTTAGAGGCAACAAAATGTCAAAATATATTTCGATCATAGGGCAACAATATTTTTTTTTTCAAAAAGGTGAACTGGTGTTACTCTGGAACAAAGATAAGAAGAAACTATCAATGCATACAAAATTTGAAGCACCCTGGATTGGGCCTTACATTATTGAGAAAATCCTGGGTTTTAATTCATATATGCTTAAATACATGAAGGGGATAATGTTAATGTTTTTTGTCAATGTGCGACCCCTGAATTTTTTTTTCGCTTAAAGTTATCTCTTCTCTTTATACATAGTTTTTCAATTTTTTTTTTCCTGTACATCTTTACTATTTTAACTCCATTTCCCAAAGGATAAAACATCTGGTCATGAGATTATGGATTCTTGACAACCCACAGGGGGTTATCATCCCACAATTGGATTCAGTTACTGAGCACCTTTGCTTATTCCTTTTCCCTCTTCTTTTATTACCTTTTCTTTCCCCCCTTCTATACTTTCCTTTTCCCGCTTTCTATTTTCCCTTCTTTTTTCCATTTCTCGACACTACCATACTAAACCGTTTTTCATGTTTTCATATTTTCGAACTCGCGGACTCTTGCACTTGCATTATCTCCATTCACCCATGTATAAGTCCGTTCAACACTTAAAATATTTTTGCACCTCTTACTTTCGGTCTTTTAGACTTGCAGACCTACATGATGCACCTCCACTCTCTCCATTATCCTCCTGACACTTTCCAATACTTATCCATTTCATGCACTCAGACTTTCAGACATGCGGACCTTAAATATTGTGGATCTACCTTTTCATACTAGTCTCCAACCTCGATTCTCCACCATTACTTGTCCCTTCACATTTTTCAATGTCACATTTTTTGTTATCCCTATGGACCCAACTACCAAATTTATTGTGAAGTGGACGTTAATTAAAGATGCTAATAACGAGGCTAGTGATATTTATTTTGAGTTAATGTTTCCGTAAAAATAAATCCAACTCAAGTTCATTTTGTTGTGCAAAATGATATTTTAAGAAAAGATGGAGAGCTCCACCGGGACAACCATGAGAAAACAATGATTCTGTGGGGATAATTTGGACCTCTTTGCTAGGGAAGATCAGAATTATCAATGGTCTCGCTCCTACTGGTATTATTCAAAATTGTTGGATAAAGAAGACAACAAAGTGTGGACCTTAGGAATAGTTCTTGCAGGATGTGTTCAAGAAGTATTTGAATGCAAGGATATCATCACCTGGTGCATCAATAAGCTTATTCAAAACAAAAGGGTCATCACGTTGCTGAGTAGTTCTCCTATCTCATTAGCACCTTCAATATTTAGAGAAATGCTAAAATTGTCAGAGCCAAACCTGGTCTATAAAGGGGAGGAAGCTAGAAATTTATTAAAAACAAGAACAATGGAATATATCTTCTTTAATGATATTTGCATGACCTTGCATCAATGCCTGAAGATATATCCAAAATTTAGGTAAGTTCTTTAACGAATCCTTATAAAGAAATTGCCTAGTTATTTACTCAAATTGCTGGCCAGGACTCTACAGAGACAATTCCTTGACTGGCATTATATATATTGCATTTCGTAGTTCATAAAAATGACATCTTCGATTGGGCAAAGATTATTTTGAATGAAATCACTGCACAATTGACTAATTTCAAGACTGATAAAAGGTTTTATATGTCATCTTATTTGATATTTTCTATCAAATATTGTCATGATTTTGAGGGTTTAAACATTGCTCGGAGAATTAAAATAAAGGTGGACCCTGTGACCATGTGGTACCAAGTTCTATGGAGACAGAGAGTCATCCATAATTTCTATGAGGTGTATTCAAATTTTGTATCTAAATTCAATAAGTTGTTATTTGGGGAAGACACTTCGTGGCTATCATTGGAAGCAACGCCTTTTCTTAAGGGAAAAAAGAGTTCTTCAAAAAATGAAAGATTATGACGTCATCAGGGTTTTATGATTTATCGAGAAACCTATTTTCCTTCCCTATTATATATATGATAAGCTGTTTATTGTTGAGATAGCTAGGTAATATAAGTTCTGGTTCCATACTTTCTCTGAAAAAAGGAAAAAATAGTTCATACCTCTCCCGTGTAAAGTTGGTGAAATTTTGCTCCAGGGAATTTCCAAAATAGACTAATATGGTGCTTGTTTTGATCATNGAATCAATTGTTACTGTGCTTAAACAATTTTATTCCTATTGAAATATTATTAATGTTCTCCAAGTGATCATCAAGATTATGCAAGTCATGTACAACAGAAATAATAAATATCAATCACACATATGATATACACAGAGACATATATTCATGAGGAAACCCATAAAGGAAGAAAAAATCTTCTTCTTCGAATGATAGGCAGTCTTTTAAGTTCTGTACATCATCAATCTTTGAGCACCACCTCAAAATGAGGCTACAACCTCTTCTTTAACAAGCTGCAACTTATAGACAACACCAACCCTTTGGTTTATCTAGCACCCACTAGAAGGAAGCACCAACTCCCTGAGTGTTCTAGCACCAACTTCCAGTCACACAGGCACCAACCAGTATAACAGAGAAAAATGGTTCCCCCTTGCACCACCCTACCACCCTAGTTTTTCTGGCTGCAACTAGATGGAAGCTACAACTCCCTATGTTCAAGCACCCACTTGAAAATTTGAGGACAAAATTCCTCCCTAACACCACCCTACCACCCTAAGATATAAATCTTTGCTTGATGAAATTTATTACAGTGATATAATATTTATCAATGGCTTACTAGTATGATCACTGTTCTGCTACACTGGTCTGCTCTGCCTGCATCAATGTCTTCCTACTCGCATATTCTTGCGCTTAAGTTCTCATACAGTTTGTTGTTTTCACCATTTCTTCTCTGTCAAGCTTATGTTCTTCATCTTTGCATTTTCTCCCTTAGTTCATGCTGTGATATTCATTGCTTACAGTTCAACTACTTTTTACAGAGAAACAACAACCTCTCTCTATCATGACATTTTTCTTTTATTCCTGCTCTCATCATCCGTTACACTCCGCATCTCCAACGCTCAAGTAGGGAATCTAAAAAACTCTCATGAATCATGATTCCAACGCTCATGAATAATGATTACACCGCTCATGAATAATGATTCAGTTAGTGTAACTGAATCGTAAGTGATCAAGAAATCATGAGATGAAACAACAACCCTTCGATCAAATTCTGTTTGATCAACGTCGTTGGATTATACACGCAGAGGCCCTTATGAATTTTTAATGTGTAACCTCCTATGTGGAGCCTAGCAGCGCTAGCTACTTCCCCTATCTTCCGATGTGACCTTGGGGGATGATATGATGTGATCATGTGAATGCGGGGGTGACCAAAGGTGGTTTGATATCAAACTTCATTTCGCCGCGCAATTTACCTCACGCCTCCACCTGTCCTTTCTCCAAAACAGTGGTTTCAATTGCGGCCCGCCCTTAAACTTTTAAAGTTCGTGCACCTTCAATCCCCACAATATGATGGGACTGTCGATCTCATGATCTTGACGGTGCTCTTGAACGGATGGTTCAAATCTATCCTCTCAATTCTGTGGATCATATATAGCCTTCCTAAATCAACGATTTTGATTTACTTCGTGATTCGGGCTCTAGGAGTTTCAGTTTTTCTCTGTACGCCAATCTTCTGGAGTCGATGATCTGTGGACACCTGTCCTTATCAATCGATGGCTCTTCCTCTACTTTGTGAATTTAACATTTCAACCTGATCAATGGTTCTGTGACCCCTTTCTCGATCAATGGTCGAGATCTCCTTCGGGTCTCCCAAATTCTGAAATCTCAAGTCTCAAACTCTACTTCCCCTAGAAGTATGCGGATTACTTCCACGTGTACTCTTGGATTGGACGGTTGAGGCTTTCTTCAGGTCTTTACCCAGAGTCCACAGGATTACGCCACATCTTTTCTGGATAAGAAGACCCAGATTTACTTCAGACGATCTGACGCTTGAGATCTTCTTCGGATGATATGATGATTGAGATATACTTCTGATGATTCGACGATCAAGAATTTATTTCAGCTTTCTGGGTCTTCGGGCTTTGGGAATTTCAAAAATCAAATTGATGCTCTGGATCAAATGGCCTAGATTCACTTCGGATGATATGACACTTGAGATATTCTTCAGATGATCTGACGACTAAGATCTACTTCAGATGATACGACGGTCGAGAATGTATTTCGGCTCTCCGAGCTTCGGGAATTTCAAAACTCAAACTGATGCTATGGATCAAACGACCTAGATTCACTTCGGATGATCTGATGCTTGAGATATTCTTCATATGATTTGATGACTGAGATCTACTTCAGATGATCCGATGGTCGAGAATGTATTTCGACTCTTTGGGCTTCGGGAATTTCAAAACTCAAACAGACGCTCTGGATCAGACGACCCAGATTTACTTCAGATGATCTGATGCTTGAGATATTATTCAAATGATATAGTGACTGAGATCTACTTCAGATGATCCGACGATCGAGAATGTATTTTAGCTCTTTGGCTCTCTGAGCTTCGGGTATTTCAAATCTCAACTGGAAATTCTTGAAGTGATTTCTCCGAAGCGTAACCTCCTCATAAGTTTAGACCCAAAATGAATGATGTTCGTTTGATCAAGATATTAGATCAACGAATTGATCTGTCTGTGATGCAGCTTTGCCTTGGATTAAATCCAACTACTCTCCATATTTTCTTATCCTATCTTGGACATGTTCATCTTCAAATTCAACTATATCCTCTGTTGTTGATTCAAGTGAGGAACGATTGACAATGAAGAAGGTAGATCAGATAACCCTGACTATATGGAACAACCAGATGGTTTCCAGCTGTCAGATAACCTTGACTCTGTATGAAAGATGAATAAATCCTTATATGGGTTGAAACAAGCTCCTCGTGCCTGGTGTTACAGACTATATAAGTACCTTCTAGACAAAGGATTCAAGAGAGGAATAGTTGAAAACAATCTATATATCAAAAAAGAGGATAACGATTTGCTCATTGTGTTGGTCTATGTAGATGACATCATCTTCGGAATTAATAATTCTTCATTGGTACAATGGTTTGCTTCTGCTATGCAGTCTAAATTTGAAATGTCTATGATAGGGGAACTGTCATTTTTTCTTGGTCTGCAAATTACTCAGAGGTTTGAAGGAATATTTCTTTCTCGAGAGAAATATCTAAGAGAAATATTGAAAATGTTTCAAATGGAATATTATACACTTGTGAGCACACCTATGGTCACTGGACCCAAGCTAAAAAAGGATGATGACTCACCTGATGTTGATCAGAGTTCATATAGGTCTATGATAGACAACCTGTTGTACATCAAAACATCTTGTCCAAACATAATGCATGTTGTTGAAATGGTAGGAAGGTATCAGTCTGCACCTAAACAGAGTCATTTTATAGCTATCAAAAGAATATTGAAATATTTGAAAGGAACGATGAACTATGGCCTATGGTATCCTAGAAATCATAATTTTCAATTAACTGCATATTCAAATGCTGATTGGGAAAACTGTTTGGATGAGAGAAAGAGCACCAGTGGAGGTGCATTCTTCTTAGGTGATTCGTTAATAGCATGGATTAGTAAGAAGTAGGGATATATTTTATTATCAACTACAGAGGCAGAATACATTGCTGCTGCTACTTGCTGCACTCAGATCTTATGGATGATACAAACTCTTGAAGATTTGAAGGTAACTTATACTGATCCCATTCCACTTCATTGTGATAACACCAATGCCATTAGTGTCTCGAAGAATCATGTTCTCCATTCAAAGACTAATAATATACCAATAAAGTATCATTTTCTCAAATATCAGGTTACAAATAGAGTTGTTCAACTGAATTATATTCCTTCCACAGAGAAGATAGATGATATCTTCACTAAACCTCTTGCAAAAGATCAGTTTGAGTATCTACGCCAGAATTTGGGCGTGAGCCTATTATCAAGTTAAAATAGCCTATCTGTTAGGGGGAGTATGTGTTGGTTGAATCTATGATACCTCCAAAAAGTACTGCAACAACTCAGGGGGAGCATGTTTTCTTTGAAATTGATGTCAAAAGGGGAGAAAGGTGTGGTCTGGATGCTATAGTTGGAGGTCTAAGTGAATAGTGCATCCTTTCAGGGTTTCCATCAATGCCAAAGGGGGATATTGTTGAAATGTTTTACAGGAAGCACGTACTTGTCATTGACGGAAAGAACAACATCGACGATGGAAAACATGAAAATCATAAGCTAAGGAGGAGAAGTGAACAATGTTCAGAGATCAAAGATCATAAGGAAAAGCGCAATACAAAAACGTGACCAGGATCAACATCTCCACATGGCAAACCAAAACGATTGAGAATTCGATCACCTGAATATCCGTCAACCGTCAGATCAAGTTAAGTGAAGGATAAGATAAATGGGGCACAAGGTTTGAGAATTCGATTATCCGAATCTCCATCAACCGTCATATTGAATTAATGGAAGGATATGATAAGTGGGGCAAAACGTTTGAGAATTCGATCACCCAAATATCCGTGAGCCGTAAGATCAAGTTAAGTGAAGGATAGGATAAACGGGTGATCCAGGTGGATATCGGTGGCCACCCACCTTTTTCAAATGGCTCAAAACGGTTTTCTGGCAATTTTGACAATTTACCATTTTTAGCAGGTTTTATCTTCCGGGGCCATTTTGAGGGCCCAAACGAAGGTTTTTTGAGATCGAGGTTCTAAATGATATCCAAAGGCATAATTGAGCCCCCAAAATGAATCTCCTCGACAATACCTTTCCAACAAACTATCACATGCCTAAAACGGAGATCGTATGCAAAAGTTACGACCCTGGGAAGTTGATGTACTCACTTACCCAAACGGGACCCACATGACTTTTGGCGCTTCATCTCCTAGGGATAGGTTTTTGGATGTCTAGGGTTTTTGGCATTCCTTCTTATTGTAAAAAGGTCTTCGGAGCCTCATTGTAATCATCTTCTTGCGAATGTGAGTAGCCGTCACATCTCTTCTCAAAGATAAGCTGCCACCATTCTAGCTAGTCTTTCACTCTGTATTTTTACAGTCTCTGTACATTTATTTCACTAATAGAAATAATGTATTAATGTATATCTGTGTTTATGGTTGCATCTCTGATACATTTATGTTATATTATTGAATACCTGCGATATCTCTGTGCATTTATTTATTATATCTCCAATCTCATTTCGTGCCAAAAATAATCCAGATCAGTGGTATCAGAGTAGGCTGCTCTTGATCGTTTTTTTTTCCAGTGCATGTCCCCGACGAGGTCCGAGTATAGCAAGTTGGGTCTCGAGCTTGTCTCTCTTGAAGACAATCACTCTCACACACCCAAGAAACCCTCAATGGCGGAAGAAAAGAAAATTGACAGAGCAGACGATCCGATCAATCTGTTGCTTGAGCAAGCTCTCACGCGACAGAGGGACGAAATGATGGAGAATTTTTCCCACATCCTTAAACACTTGCCGATAGCATCAGGCGCATCTTCATCAAGCAACCACTTTGGAGGCACCTCGCCTTTCAAGGTACAAGTTAATTTTGATATTCCTGTATTTGAAGGACATATAGATGCAGAAGCCCTAGAAAAATGGTTAACTATGCTAGAAGGTTATTTCTCTGTTCACAATTTTCCAACAAAGAAAATATCACCTTCACACTCCTTAAAGCTCTCCCTCATGTCAAACATTGGTGGGAAACTTACTGGGAGCAAAGTTCCACAGAGGAG
>SNQJ01S0123662.1:16702-43409 GCA_010110895.2 Picea sitchensis
GGGGGGTCATCTCTACAGAATACCAGAGGTAGTTCTGACTACTGTTCCACCTAAAAAGTGCCGCAAGGTAGTATCTCATACTGCAAAATTTAGCTTCTTCACAATCTGTTCAAAAGGAGAACAAAATGACACTGCAACCACTACAGCCTTGCCCCAAGAACCTTTTATCCAACAGAAGCATGTCGACAAGGCTGCAACAAAGTGAAAAGATTCCTTCTACACATCGTCCTCTCATGTATCTAGACTTGTTATAAGAAATCCTAAGATTCTGGAGATATAGAGGTTGTTATAAGCAATACAAAACACCATAAAGAAAGAGGAAAACCCTCGAGTGAGAAAAATGTCTAGTCACCAGCTATCTATCGAAGAAGTTCCTTACCAAAGGAAAATCCTCAGCCAGGGACATCACACACAATAAAAATGCATAGCAATAACTCAGGAGATGATGAAGAGAGGAAACCTCCTAAAGGGAACCCGGGGAATCCCCATAAATTACAGGTCAAAATAAAAATGACTAATTCATAGCAGGAGGGGGATGAAACACATGCCCAAGAAGATGATTTGTTATTGGATAACATGGATTTCGATGTAGATATTGAAAACATTACTTTCCCAGATGTAGAAGTATCAACTCAAGAAATTGTACAACTTGTCTCCGCACTCATGATCTAGGACGAAACATTTTCTGATGAGGAAACGTTCGCTGTACAAAATGAATCTTTTGATAAAGAATATAAGAGATTAGTTTTTGAGAGAACTACAAAGAGTAAGAGTGGGAAGCTACGGTCTACCATTGATACTCGAGATATGTTACCTTCCAAATTATAATCTATTCATAAAGTTACAGGGGATGCACTTGATGTCTCAATTGTGCACATGGAAGAAGAGAATGCCTAGTTGAAAGAAATAATTAAATAATTAGAGGAAACCCTCATGCCTTCCCTATTTTGGATTCTCCCGTCGCTATGATTCGTCCTAGAAAAGGTCTTCAAGAAAAACCAGAACCAAGTGCAAGGGTCAAATGAATTTCTGATTTAATTATTTCCACTCGACACTTCATCGAACAAAATATTAAGAAAAGAATGTTATTGATTGTAGAGCGGTGCGATATGGAAAAGAGTTTTGCTTCTCTCAGTTTAAGAATTCAGAATACCAAGGAATATTTAAACTTTGATTTGAAAAATTATGAAGGGTTCTATACAAACAAAGTTGTGATGTTTACAATGAAAGTTTCAGCAATGATAGAGCAAACAAGAAAGCAAGAAAATCTACCTTCTCCGAGTCACATCAAACAATTAAAATCTCGTTGGATGGAAATAATTAATGTGTTAAAGGGTCCGATAAATCAATTGACTGACTTATCAAGAAGGAAGAATGGAGCATATTAAAAAATCCTTCATTTGGATATCGATGGAACCACCACTGAATTCCCAGATCCTAAATATCTTTCAAATTCTATGCTTATGACTCGACAACATTTCGAAGAACAAATTGAAGAATTAAAAAGGACATAATCTGTAAAGTTGGATAATATGATTGAATTTACATATGATGACATTAACAACTCGCTTGTAGAGTACACAAATAAAAATCAATATATTGAAAATATATTACAAAATTCATCTGTTAAACTTGGGGAAATTGAAAAGGAGTTGTTTAATGTTAAAATAAAACAAGAAGTAATCGTCGCTCCATTAAGGGATTTCATTCAAGAATGGTTGAATGACTCAATCACCAAGATCTCCAAAATTCCAGCAGAGGTAGTTATGACCGGTAATCAAATCACAACCAGTAAGAGTATAAAATAAGAAACACCAAGCAAATGAAGAGGGAGAGAGATATCGTCATATTAATTTCATGCTGATCACATGCTTCTTTATTTATCAATTTTCATCCAATTCTTCTTCTTCTTTGAATAGAAAGGTATAATCGAGTCCTGATAACTTTCTCTTTGTCTTCTTTCTAGATTCTACTGTTCGACATCCACCTAGTTTCTTCCTTTTATGTTCCATATTATTGTATATGTTTGCTTTAAGGTCCATGAGAGCCCCAAACCCAATCCTTTGGACAAACACCTTTAAATTTCAAAGCATTGTAGCATACTTTATTATTTTTGAGAAATCCCAGAGAACTAATTCAGGATCAGTTTTGACTGTATTTTATAACTCTGATTTTTGAGTATAAAGTGTTTGAAATTGATCTATCATAATATTCTTTTGAGCTATAGAAGTATTTACTCTATAAAATTTATTTTATGCGTCTTAACCATCTTCTTTTATTTTGATGTGATCAGAAATATTTTTTTACTATGATGGATGTGAGGAAATTTTGTTTATTTTCTGTAATGTGTGATGTGTGAGATTCATTTGCGGTGTTGTGGTTCCGACCGAAAAACTCAGTGGGATCATTGGTTTCCCCTAGATGAATGATAGTACAACACATCTTACCATACTGCCACTTGTATGACTCCCTTTGAAGCGGTCTGTGGGAAAAAACCAATGATGGTTCTCTCATACATGCCATGTGTCTCCAAGGTTCAAGAGGTCGAAAACACGCTTATATTTCGCGCGACCATTCTTTGTACCCTCAAATAAAATTTGGTCTTGGCTCATAATTGCATGAAGCAACAAGAAGATCAAGGTCATTCATAATGTCAATTTATTGAAGGGGACTAGTTGTTTCTTCGTCTACAACCTTATAAGCAAACTTCACTGAAAGTTGAACACCGTCAGAAACTTGCCCTCAAATTTATGGTCCTTATACAATTCTCATGACTCTTATCATCAAGTCAGGTTTGTTTGAACTTGTGAAACCTCATGTTTAAAAGAACTTGACACGCGAATTAAGAATCAACAGTTAACACTGCACCTAACGCGCTCAGGTTCGACGTCGAAAAAAATTCAAGCAAAGAGACCACACAGTAACAACAGTCTCCGAGCGCTGATCCCCATTGAAAATTGATAGAAGGTGGAGAGTTGGTTTGCGTGAGTTATTCGCACAAAGTTTTAAGAGATAACTGATCCCCTTTGACACCAGTACAATATGGGAATGATAGATGTTAACAAAGGACGTAAAGAAATCACTTATAGCTGATGACCGATGCGCTTTATCGGGGTCAGGGAAAAATAGAAAGGTTAAACAATCATTTTGTCTGCGATAGAAATATCACTGATCGCTGATCTCCGATCCCTGATGCGTTTTCGGCATCGGGAATTTTTTGAGAGAGTCGATCCGAGAGCACTTGGGTAGGTCTATTGCTGATCACTCATCCTTGATAATTTTTGGCGTCAGAAAGATAGGGTTGGGTTTTAGAACATATAGCTTAAATAAAGTCCTGATTCCAATTAACACAATCAAATGAAGTCACCGGTCTTGGATGCCACAAATCTTTATCAAGTAAAGGGGTCATACGACCTAGTTTAGTATTTAGGCCTATTAATGTTCACTAGGTCCTAGTATCACCTCCTAATCATTTTTGCCACACCATCTATGTATGGAAATATCGATCGACGTCGAAGCTTTTGCAAGAAGATATCAACGAAAAGTGTTTGAAGCAAAATCCTGACCCCTGACCCACCAACTAGACCAGTGAAATGATAGGATGTTTGCGGCATAAGATACGATCAGATTTGGACATTTAATAGACCAATTAATGCTTGATTCCACATTTGTTGCTACCTGGTGCATCGATTAAACAACAACAAATTCAAATCACCGATAGAGCACATTACAACCTGCGCCCACTCCGTCAACCCACGACGAATTTAATTTTAAAACATCTTTGAATATCTGGCGGAAAACTTAATGAAATTACACTCATAACCCGAATTGAATGGCTACTGTGACAAGGTAAGTTCATCCCTGTTTAAATCTGTAGACCGGTTTTGAAAAAATTCATTCTGTGCACAAGTTTGAATTCTAGAGCATCCGAAGGAGCAAAGTGAGAGTCTTGAGACTGTACTGACCCTCAGATTATCAAAAATAGGCTAAACAAGATGCAGAGGTATGTGTTCAAGTTTCTCAATTTGTTGGTCGTATTTTAGATATGCATTCGATTTTCTTGCACAAGATCTAAACTATGTTCTAGCTGCAGGTAAGATGCTTCCAAGAAATCCAACCACTAGATGCTCGGCGAGGGAACCCAATCTAAAAGAAGATGAAACAGGTGAAGTTTCTTCTTAGAGGACCACACGACAGTTGGATTACACTCCCAGGGTGGAGCCTGTCATTAAAACATCCACAAATAAATATTTTGTCTAGCCTTCGGCCTTCGTTGATACAAAATAAAGCACCAGATCCAAAGTAATGCTCCCATAGTGGGAGGAACTCTTCAATAGAATTAGTCAGGAAGAATACCCAGAGTATATCCGACACAATGACCCGGATGTAAGGGCACTGGATGACCAAGTGTTCCTGAATATCTGATGGTCGTATTTAGACATGGTGGCCAGCAGAACCCCGATTTTCCCTTGCATAGAGGTTTTGAAATGGCTGATCGACCATATTGACGGGCATATGTTCTTGATCAACGATGATAATGGAGCGTGTGTTAGAGTTTTCCTCCCGACGAAAGTCCATAAATACTACAAGCTCAGGGGCCCAGAGGAGCGTCTAAACACGGACTTCGTGGTGAAGTTCTATGAATTCCATGACACCAGCTGGTTGATGGCCTCATGGTGGAAGGAAGACAAGAAGTTTACCAATCAAAGAAGTGGATGGTATGGGAGGGTTAACCTGAGGGAGCCATACATCTATTTGATGGCTCTCATTTGCCGACTATATGGAGAGAAGGATTTCTCTAAGTTTTCGGAAGCATGGATTCCCTTGGCATACACAGTGGATATTTTTGGAAGCATCTTCAACTGGGGAGCGATAATTTCCAAACAATTGAGCATATGTGTATAACATGATCAAACGTCGAAAGAAGAAGAAAAACCCACTTTCTACATGGCCTCGTAGCTGCTCGATGTCATATACGCAAGGAATGTCTTCGCCAACATGAATTTAAGATGACATGTTACAGAGATCCCGATCCACGTTTATTTCAACATACTATGGGAGAGCAGGTACAAAAAATATTACACACTCATCTGTGATGAATTCATCGCCCATATTCATTTTATTATTTTTAAGAAGGAATTCCCAAGATTATCCGCATCAGCCAAGAAAATGGTTGCAAAGGTAGGCCATTGGTATTTAGATGAATGCTCAACCTATACGAGGGTGTATTATAACCCTAAACTGCACCAGACATGCATAACTGGCATCATGCCATCTTACTTGCTATCTTTTCCAAGCCATCACTGAACAACTCTTCTAAAAACCATTGTTTTGAAGGTGTACACGCCCTACACCGCTATTGCCCACGTACACACACTTGCTGCACCACTACATCTCCCGTACACTCACAAAAAATTGCGAAAAATGATAATTGAATATGGATACAGGTTTCCGTGTCGTTACTAAACCGTTTGACCGCCCATAGCTAGTCACCCCAACTATTACTATCTATTTTTTCCTATAAAAGAAGGTGTTGGGGCCCCATTCGAAGAAGACGCACGAGAGCATAGAAACTCTGCCCATTTCAATATTCCCCCTTTGCCCCAATATTTCACAACCACATTGTGAGTTTGAGCTAGAATTCCTTCTTCCTCCTTTGAAAATCCTTGCCATTTCCCTAGAGAGAACTGAAGAGGATAAGAACACATGGAAGTAGTTGGTGCATGGTGAAGAGGAGCCCAGGAAGAAGTTTGAGGAGCAGTGCCAGTCTCATGTTGTAAACAACTTTTGTGAGATTAATATAAATAAGTACTTTTTCAGTCCTGACAAATGATGTCTTCAATCTTCGTGATTTTTTTTACATTTTTTGATTATGATGTCTAACCCACTAATCCATATATAGAATGCATGGTTGTAGTTTATTGTTTGTCTTTTGGTGAATGCAGATTAGCCTTGGGAGGAGACTTTCAGTTGGGAAACAACCAAGCACAAAGGGATTGACACAGGATGTGGAGTTTAAGATATGCCTACCAGATCCCTATACTTTGTATTTTATGTATGATTGTGAGGTAATGTCGGGATAGTTGATAAAAAGTAAGAGAATTTAGACAGTTAGCTGTGCCTACATTTTAGAACCCCAGTGTAGTCTGTGGAGGGGTTTTCCCTCTATAGCAGAATTGACGACCGTATTGAGGAAGCCTCTAGGGTCTTTGGGGATTTTTTTTGGGTGTTTGAATCAATTTACTCATTGTTTTTGAATTTTTCTAAGCTTTTGTGTCTTTAAGGGATGCTGGTATTCCATACCAGTACTCCCTACCTTTGCTTGAATGTTTGTTTTCATATTTTTGAGAAGTTACAGAGGTGTACGCGGCCTGCAGTGGGCCTGCACGCATGTATACACACCCTGCCTTTGGACAACCCGCGTACATACGCTGGCTGCCGAAGTGTCAGTAGCATGTCTGTGTTGAGATTTTTTTTTTAGAAGAGGCAGTCATCCTCTTCCCTGTCAGAAGTTACACTTATCAGGGGTTTTCTTGATTTATCTCGGGTCTCTCTTATAGCAGTATGTAGCCTAGGTCTGACCTCATCATATCTTTCTTTGCATCAAAAGATTTCTTGTGTTTTCTTTAATAGGGGTTTTAGACAAGTTTGTGAGTCTGCTTTGATTTTCCTATTTGATATTGTTAGTGACTCCCTGCGATCTGCGGTTGGGCCTGAATTCATTTTTTGGTCTTGACTTGTCGTCATTTTCCCCTTTTTTTCTTTAGAAGAAAAGAAAATAATTCATTTTCATATTTCTTTTTTTGAAGCATAAAACAACAAAAAACAATATTCCTTTTCTTTGTTTGGTAAAGTAGTTTAGGTTAGTTGCTTCATTTACCAAGGAAAAATAAAGTTTTCTAATGCTTAGGACATTAAGTATCTCGTAGTCGAGCGAAATCTTGTTTTAGGTTTTTATCAAAGACTTGAGAAAAATTAGTTACAAAAAGTTTGGTTAACGAGTTTAAATTGGCAAATATTTATTTGTGAAGAAAGAAGTACTTTTGTTTCCAGTATCATCTTATGATCTCCTCTTTCGTCTCTTAAAAAACATCACTAGTTTCATTTCCATTCCTCTTGACTTAAGACAACCACTAAAATTAACGCTTAATGAAAAGTCATTAGACTTTGTGTTTGTAGGGTTCATCAATGCAGTCTAGGCTAGAGCCTAGATTTAGGATTGGAGAGGAAACTCTAGTAACCGAGTCTGTGCTAGGGAGTGCTTGAAAGTCCAATAACCGTGAAAGTTATCTGGGACCCCCCTCTAACACAAGGGATAAACACGAGGTCGCATAAGGAAAGGTAGCAGAGATAACCCCTCCAAAGCCTGACCAAGTGTAGTGGGGAACACATATAGAGGGCTTATCTTGGGATTCCGTTGATCGAATTTGCCACGAAGCTTCATGGGTCTCGAATCCGTTCGAGGTCCTCTGTCATCTTCCGAAACACTTGCTTTCGATACCCTTGATAGGTTTTAGGCTTGATACCTTCTCATTGCGGTCCACCCGACTGTCGATTGTACCCGCCTGGTGATTGTTCGCGTATTGGCAACCTAGTTGCCTTTATCTTAGTGACTTACATAGGTGACTACGAGGGTATACCACGGTACTTAGGGTAGACACCGGGCCACACTTTACAGAGTATACCCGGAGGGTGCTTCTGTATTCGAGTTGCACTTACACTTGTAAGTTTCTCTAGTGTTGGATGGTGTAACTGTTCTTCCAACTAGCTAGTGATCTGCTTGTCTTATCTCATAGGAGATTTTTCTAGTGTGTGTTGGTCCTTAAAAAATTAATATAAATCCCTAGTGTGTCATTGATATTCTCACACCATGGATTATTAGGAGCTCCGCTAGTCGCGAAGTCTTCTTGGCCTGCCGTCGGTTAATCTGGAGCCACCCTTGCCTCCGCTAAGGCAAAGACTAGACCAACAAGGGTATTTTGAGGCGACCGAGCCATAGGAAAATGAGCCCGACCCATCTCCAAGAGGAGAACATTTGATTATGGAGGAACCAACCATTACCAACCTCAGAGAGAAATCTCTTGGTCCTTATAACCCTCCGATCACTAATCTATCGGTGCCCATCGTTGTATAGGTTCACCCTTACGAGCGTCAGGTAGTGTCACAAATAGCGATGGAAACAAATGCTGCTACTTCTTCAGGGAACACTCATACTCCCTTTAAAACTGTCACTACAGGGGGTTGTCCACCTCCTAACCAACCGTCGTCAGTCTAGACCCCCATCGTCTCGATCGCCTCTACCTCGGGAAATGGATCTCCGTCTATGGCGAAGATCATTGCTCCTTTCACCCAGAGTGCGATAGGCCTTTCGTTCTCATATGAGATGCCTAGCTTCGATACAAACTCTGTCCTTTCCTACTCCACTCTACAGACTTTAGGTCTGGGGGTAGGGAGATCTAACACTCCTCTGCAAGGATCCATGGAGGGCACTTCATCTCCCTATAACACTTTCCCTTATGGAGGGGGTCATATACCTCCTTCATCCCCTTCGCTCGTTGGTTCTCACCAGCACTCTGCTGGGCTGAACGTAAACTATAGTTCGTTTGGAACAGGTAGTCAAGGACTTCCTTCTTATAACATGCCGGTAAGTTTGACACCGTTATATTTGTTTGGTGCATTTGGTAACAACTCATTCTCGTCAGCTACCATCTCAGCCTGAGGCAACCCCAGTTATGGACAAAAAAATCCTATGCAGGGTAGTATTCCTCCATAGGGGGCAAATTTAGGAATTCCTTCCTCACAAGGACCTTGGAATTTGTGGCGGGATCAGTTCCCTTGTCAGGGATGCCGACCGGGGGAAACTCCTTCCATAGCCAATGGAACCTCAGGCAAGGCTCAACACCTGTACTCGTCAGATCGATAGGGGGAAACCCTTCCCAAAATCCTTGGAATGTGACACAAGCCCAACCCTTTATGTCCTATTACGGAAGTTAGCCAATGAAATCTCAACAAGCACATAATATGTACGCTGGTCACGGCCATGGTTATTACCAGAACCCTGGCCAACAACCTAACTTTTCCCGACAACCTGGTGCCAACCAAACTGCAGGCTCCTTTTTCCCTGGTTATAATCAACAACCCAAATTACCGTTTCTGGCAACTCTGCACTTGCCAGACTTGACAAGGTTATTAAACGACCCCATATGTCATGATAAGCATTGGCTTCCCATGTCGACCAGGTTTCCTTCAGACATTCCAAAGTTCGAGGCCAAGCCTAACGAAGATCCAAGCAATCATGTGACTACCTTCCATTTATGGTGCTCGTCCAACTCTTTGAGAGACGACTCCATCTAGTTGCGTTTGTTTCAATGCACTCTCATCGAGAAAGCTGTGAAATGGTACATTGAGCTTGAATGCTCAAGATACTCTTCCTTCGACGAATTGGCAATGACTTTCTTAAACCATTTCCAATTATCTGTGAGATACGACGCCGACACCGAATTGCTGGCCAACTTTGAGCAGACAAAAGCAGACCATATCTCAGATCACATATGAGAATGGAGATGCTGAAAGAGTTTGATAAAAGTACTAGCCCCACCAACATTCCTTCTTGAGTGGTTCCTTAAGTCTTTGGTACCCTAGTTATCTAAAGATGTCACAACCTCGGGGGTATTTTAAGAAGAAGAAGCGATAATGAGAGCTCAATAGCTAGAGTTGATTTACTCTCAATCTGGTTTACTTTACGAAGTTTTTCCAGATTCTCCTCAGTCGATACTTGACAAGACCAGACATAGATCTGTACCACATGCCGATGGTATTGGTTGTTCAAAAATAATGAAGCCCGCTGATCAGCTGTTGAATCAATTGCAGCAATTTTCAATACAGTAGAAAACGACCAACCAGACCACTGGTTTGGTTTCTCCCCCTACACAAACGTCGGATGTACATAGTGTGCAATCGACAAACCCGAAGGCCACCCAACAACCTGATGGAAAGAGGAAACAATGAAAAAAGGATAAGGGGGATAAGAAACCTATCAATAATGTTGGCGGGGGCAACACAGAAAAGAAGAAGTCAAAGTATCTGTGTAATCTTTGCACGGAAGACCACCCGACTCCCCAGTGCCCTCGGCTTGTGGAGGCCCATAAGTTATTAGTACAACAACAAAATTCCGTGTTAACGAATCCATTTCCACATGGGAAAAATTTAACTCAAGCCTCTTCGAGCACGAAAGGGTGCAGTGAGGGACCCCCTCCATTTGCGAGTAATCCTTCGTCCGTGAATGTGTACATGATGAAAGGTAGCGTTGACTTAACAACTAGGACACATGACTATGGAATGCCAAACACCTATGAGAAGGGTAAAGAAGCCGAAAAACCATCTCTTCCCCTCCAGATTGAGAAGATTTTGGGTGAAATAATGACACACATCCCAAAAGGTGTGTTCAGGAAAGCTTCCCACAACCCAAATTCCAGGGCCGCCCATAATTACTCTGTGGTGGAGGATTTGTCACAAACCCCTTGTGTGATGTATTCTTTGGAAGTCCTCCAGAGCTGCCCTTCCCAAAGAAAGGCTCTGTTAGCGGCCTTAGGATCTGCTGAGACTTGTAATTTGGGAATGATCATGCTTGATACGACCGACTTAAAGCCTCGTCTTCCTTACCACTTGGCATTTCAGATAGTAGTGGCTCACGCCACATTTTTTTTTACTCGGAACATTTTCAACACGGTGGTTGATGAGGGAGCCTCGACATGTGTGATGTTTTTGGCATGTTGGAAGGCCATTGGCCAACCCGTTTTGTCTCCGTCACCTACTCTTCTTACCGCTTTCGACTGTGGTTCGTTCCGACCACATGGAATCATCCCCTCTTTCCCCGTGCAGTTAGAGGGGAAGACCGTGTGTGTCGAGGTTGAAGTGGTCGATGCATCTCTCGACTACAATCTCTTGTTAGGAAGGAGTTAGACCTATGCTATGCAAGCAATGGCCATGACATTTTTATGGGTCTTATTGTTTCCACATGAGGGCTAGATCGTGTCTATTGATCAGTTATCCTTCTCCCATCCTGACCCTTCATCGGGGGTATCCACGGTCCCGATGATTGATAACCCTTAGCCCGACATTGTCAATGTAGGGGTTGGTTTGTGCCCACCTTTGATGGGTACTTTTGATTACCCGCCTCTGACTGATAATGCCCGTTACAAATCAGTTGTCCTTGACCAACTTAGGGATGGAATCTTTCAAATCTCGTCGTTTCACATGACTTAATTTAACGATCCATGGACTCTTCCTTCCCCATCATCTACGATGGAAGGGACATGGCACCATGAAATGGCCATGCCTTTGTCTGCGACATAAGTTTCATACTCTATAGTCCAACAATCTTCCGCCAACCCCGATCCGACTCCCACACAGGAGTTAGATCCGGTTCTCGAGCCTATTTGGGCTCAAGGTTCCCTTGCCAATACTGATTCTTTAGACTTAGTCTTTCCCTTAGATGAGGAGATTATTGAGGCAATGACTAGTCCGAACAGACCCTAGGATGATCTCCGTCACAAATCTTATTTTCTCCCAGAGTTAAGAGGAATTGAAGGAGGAGAATTCACTCTGACTATGACTGGAGATAGGGCTTTCCCTATCAATCCTTTGGCTACGCACACTGTTTACGCTGAAGGAAATATGGAAACCATTGCTAAAACGATACCTATTGATATCTACAGAATCCCTGGCATCGTGGAGAATATCTTCGTCGGAACAGATTGCTCCCCCGAGGAGATTCGAATCTACACAGATTTATTTAAAGAATTCCGCAACGTGTTTGCCTGGTCTTACGAGGAAATTCCAGTCATAGATCCAAGAATTGTTGAACATGAAATCACAACATATCTTGATGCCATGCCAGTTCGACAGAAGCTTCATCCAGTTAATCCCAGAAAAACAACAACTATTAAGGTTGAAGTAGAGAAACTACTCAAAGCTGGTTTCATCTACCCCATTCAATTGACTCAATGGGTGTTAAATCCCGTGCCAGTCAACAAAAAACAGGGTACAATTCGTGTATGTAGGGACTTTCGTGATTTGAACAAAGCCTGCCCAAAGGATAATTTCCCCACGCCATTTATTGACCAGATAGTCAATGAATGCACATGTTGCGAGGCCTTTTCTTTCATGGATGGTTTTTTAGGATACAATCAGATACAGATCAAACCTGAAGGCCAACACAAAACTGCTTTTATTTGTCCGTGGGGTACATTCACTTATTGGAAGATGCCTTTTGGTCTGAAAAATGCTGGAGCTACTTTTCAGTGGGCCATATCTTTTGCTTTCCATGACCTCAAACACGTAGTCGAGGCTTATCTTGATGATTTAACATCATGATCTCATAAGAGGGCTGATCATACAAAACACCTCTAACTTATATTTGAGCGATGTCGCTACTACCGGATTCGCTTGAATCCAAACAAATGCACTTTTTGCGTTACATTGGGATATTTTCTTGGTTTCATAGTTTTGACAATAGGGATCATGGTTGATCCTCTAAAGGTTGAGGTGATAGTTCAGTTGCCTCCCCCATTCACAATCCCTCAGCTTCAGAGTTTACAGGGAAAAGCGAACTTCTTACGATGTTTCATCGCAAACTATGCCGAGATCACAAAGGGTTTCATGCGTTTACTGAAGAAGGACGTTCCTTTTCATTGGGATGGAGCCGCTCAATGCTCTTTCAAAGCATTGAAACACACCCTCACATCTACCCCTTTGCTTCGGCCACCCAATTATAATAAATATTTATTATTGTACTTGTCCGCTGCAGAGTCGACCATCGGCATGGTCTTGGTTCAAGAGGATGATTTACTCTCAGAATACATGATCTATTACCTGAGTCGAGGCCTGGTTGGACTGGAACTCAATTATTCCCACGTTGAAAAACTTTCATTGGTAGCCGTTCATGCTGTCTAGCGGTTCCGTCATTACATCTTGTTTCACAAGACCACCGTCATTGCCATTGTGAATCCATTTCAATACGTGTTGACATGACGTGTAATCGACGAAAAGATCAGTAGATGGATAGTTATTCTCCAGGAATTTGACTTGGATTTTGTTTCGGCGAAATCCAAAAATTCGTTGGTCTTCACGGAACTCATTTTGGAACTCCCGGTAGAATCAGGTGATGTTATACCCGAGGAGTCGTCTATCAAAGGAGACATATTTTTGATCGCGTCTTCAGACCCCTGGTATGGATATATACTAGTCTATCTCCAGACTTTGAAGTTCCCCACCTCTGCTTCTCATGATGAGCGTCTTCATATATGCCATCATGCCAAGAAATATCTCATACTCGAGGACACTTTGTATCGTCGAGGTGTAGATTGCATCCTTTGCCGATGTCTCACTCATGAAGAAGAAAAAATCATGCTTAATGATTGCCACATAGGAGCATGTGGCGGTCATTTGTCTGGGTTGGCAACAACCCAAAAGATTCTACGAGCCGTTTACTTTTGGCCGACATTAATCAAAGATTGTGTTGAATTGGTCAAGAAGTGTCACTCGTGTCAGATCTTCTCTCGGAAGATGAGGGCACACCCTGCTACCATGTTTCCCGTCATCACAGTTGGTCCATTAACCAAGTGGGGGATTGATTATGCTACATGTAACCCTCCTTCTGCAAGGGGGCACCGTTATATCATCATAGCAGTAGAATACTTCATGAAGTGGGTCGAATCTATGCCAACGTTTAAAGATGATGGCGAGACAACATCTCTCTTTTTGTTTAACCAGATAATAGCAAGGTTCAGTGTCCTGAGAGAGATTATGACTGGCCATGGCAGTCACTTTCAGAACTAAACGATGTCTGAGTTAACGTCAAATCTTGGGTGAGGCAAGAACATTCATCACCCTACTACCCAAAAGCGAATGGTCAGGTGGAAGCTTTGAATAAATCCATTAAGACTGTTCTACAATGAACGATCAATTCAGCTAGGTCAAATTAACATTTGATGTTGTACTCGACACTATGGGCCTACCGAAAATCTGTTAAGACTGCAACCGGTTTCTCAACTTTTCAACTCGTTTAAGGCCTGGAAGTAGTCTTGCCTATTGAGTTCCAGATCCCATCTATAAATTTGGCAGTACAGTTATTACCAGACACTTCACTTCTTGAAGAGCATTTATTATATCTTGAGTAGCTCGATGAGTAGTGTCGGGATTCAGCCTTGGCTAACGAGGCTCACAACAAAAAATTCAAGTGTTAGTATGATCGGTCGGTCCATCCTCAGATTTTATCTAAAGGTGACCTTGTCCTAGTCTATGACCAAGATAAGAACCCCTTGGGGGCAGGAAATTTCAAACCCATGTGGTTCAGACCTTTCATCGTGAAGGAAGTTCTTAAGAAGGGAACTTATCGTCTGGTGGACTTTGAGGGAAATGCTTTGACGGAGCCTAGAAATGGTCTCTACCTCAAGAAGTATTACTCGTAGGTGGGTCTCCTTGGGTGACTTCTTGTAACATATGTATAGTTCTTGTACATTTTTAGCCTTTGTCTTTTTGGTTTTATGGAAGTTCCAAGCGGAAGTTCGTTTCATCTACTAAAGCTCCTAGAATCAACTCTTTTGGAAAAAGGGTGTTTTTTTGACTTTTGGTCAATTCTCAATTTACAATGGTGATAATGAGCTGCCAACATTCTATTTATAGACTTTTTGGCCCCTTTTTTTCATTTTTTGGACCCTTTTGTCATTTTTTTCTAGCTTGAAAATCATTTGCTATGGTTCTTGAGTTTCTCGGGGGATGTTACGATAAGTGTTACTTTGGGTATTTGGGATTTTTTTTTTGAGAGTTGGGTCATTTTTAAAAGTCTTTTGGTACTTTGTGCATGTAAGATAGGATTCCACCTCCACTTGTTGCACCTCGTTGTCTTTTTCACTTTGCCATAGGATCGATCCCATCGAATTGCGACACAGAACCCTCACTCCTGCTCTAGAAGTGTCGTAATTTAGTGGTAGAGCCTACTTTCACATGGATTCCCTAGGTAGACCCTGGTTGCATTTTGGCGTCCATGCCATCACTAATGACTATAGGCTCGGGAGATCTTATTAGTTTTTCTTGATTATGAGTTTGAGCCTCATTTGCATGATTCATTATCACTCTTGAACTCACCCTCGAGACTCCCAAAACACAACGAGTCTTCTTTTAAGCCCTTTTCATACCCACTAAACATGAAAATATTGCTGAGCGATCTTGTTGTCCTTTACGCTCGCCAAACTAAAATTCGAAGGCACGTCTCTCCGACGGTAGTTTACCCCTTTTTCGGTCTAGATGGTCAAATGTACGAACAAAGGTATACTCTAGGAGCCTCGGTTCTCTAGAAGAGTATTCTTAGGTATATATTTAACCCTTTTTCGAGCCTAAGGGCTAAATATACGGAAAAGGAACTCCCACGGAGTCCATAGTTAAGCTATTTTCAGACTCCCTAAAATTGAAAAGATTGCCGAGTGACCTTGTCTCTTCACACTTGTTAAATTGGTCAAGAAGAACACCCCTTACAGAGTCCATAGTTAAGCTCTTTTCAGACTCCTTAAATATGAAAAGATTGTCGAGTGACCTTGTATTTGTCACACTCGTTAAAATGATTTTGAATAGACGTTTGTTCGGTGCAAGTTTACCCCTTTTTCGAGTCGACTAGACTACCTTCGAAAAAGGTACCCCAGTAGAGTCTCCTTTTACGCTTTTTCAGACTCTCTAAAAATGAAAAACCACCGAGCTTACCTTCTCTAGGCTCGTTAAAATTACATCGAAGGGTGTTATCATTGTGTCTTATTAATTGCATTTTCATTCCCGCATCTTTGAACTAATGTTGGCTCCATGTTTCTATCAACTGAACCATCTGAAGCATGCCTTATACACAAGCCTTGTAGCACTTTGCCTCTACGTCTTGACACCTTGACCCATCGAGGATTTTTCTCGAGTGTCCTTTTCCTACATATGTCCCCATGCTCTGATCATCAATGTGTTCCTTACGCTTAGAACTAGTATGTCTGCGATGCTCGATCCTCCTTTGTAACATAGCATTCTTTTATTCTTTTTCAAACTTCCCAAAATTATTGAAAAAGACAAAAAAAATCAAATATACCCCAAAAAGAGGAAGGGAAAAGTATTTTCTTTTTGTTGACAACACAATGAGTCGCCCTTGGACAAAGCACATCCTTTCATTTGTTTTTCAAGACTGAGGATTCAATATGACCTTAGGGAGCTGTTCTCGCTACATAGAGTTGTGCCCTCCTCCGTTTGGTTACCCTTCCAAACATATGGAAAGTTTGCATTGCCTCCTGCATCGTGAACTTATGTCAATTCTATGCTGCCTGAGTCTCATCTCTTGTCATGCTTTTGTCCAAGGGAAGTTTTACTAAACTTGAGTCGGCCCTTCTGCAGTTTGTCTCTTGTCCTCATGCCCGGACACCTTGAAAGTCCCAATCAAATCCTTGGTCAAAATCAATGAATTTCTCCACCTGATCACCAAGATCCTCTTGTCTGTTCCTGATGAGCCGTCGAAGACCTCTGGGTAGTGAAGTCTTACACTGACATTACAGTCCTACCCGAGTTTTGAAGATTTTTAAGTTGTTGCTCGAGCTCTGTAGACCTCATCTCCAACCATCATGCGTCATTGGATTCTTGAAGATGGATAGTATACATGTATATATTTTGATTTTGAGATGTAGATCTGCTGTGTACTTCTCGCGGCTACACTTTATATAGTTATATGACATGGATCTGCAATGTATTTGATTGGCAACCATGATTTTATTTTATCCCGAACATGGGTATGCCCGCCTCGGTGAGACAAATTGTTATTTTGTAGATGACACTTCCTGAACTCTAGTCCCTGGGCTCACTCACTCTGTACATTGGTGAATATTTGTAATGTATTTCAGCCATCAGATGCTCTTATGATCTCACACATTAGGGGGCATCTGTTATAACCCTAAATTGCACTAGACATGCATACCTGGCATCATGCCATCTTACTTGCTATCTTTTCCAAGCCATCACTGAACAACTCTTCTAAAAACCATTTTTTTGAAGGTGTACATGCCCTACACCACTATTTCCCGCATACACATGCTTGCTGCACCACTACAACTCGCGTACACTCACAAAAAATCACGAAAAATGAAAATTGAATATGGATACAGGTTTTCGGGCTGTTGCTTAACCGTTTGACCACCCATAGCCAGTCACCCCAACTGTTACTATCTCTTTTGGCTTATAAAAGAAGGTTTTGGGGCCCCATTCCAAGAATAAGCATGAGAGCATAGAAACTCTGCCCATTTCAATATTCCCCCTTTGCCCAAATATTTTGCAACCACATTGTGAGTTTGAGCCAAAATTCCTTCTTCCTCCTTTGCATATCTTTGCCATTTCCCTAGAGAGAACTGAAGAGGAGAAGAGCATGTGGAAGCAGTTGGTGCATGGTGAAGAGGAGCCCAAGACCAAGTTCGAGGAGCAGTGCCGGTCTCATGTTGTAAACGAATTTTGTGAGATTAATATAAAAAAATAATTTTTTCGTCCCGCCAAATGATGTCTTCAATCGTCGTGATTTTGTTTATATTTTTTGATTATGATTTCTAACCCACTAATCCATATATATAATGCATGCTTGTAGTTTCTTTTTTGTCTTTTGGTGAATGTAGGTCAGCCTTGGGAGGAGACTTGCAATCAGGAAACAACTAAGCACAAAGGGATCGACGTCGGATGTAGCTTTAAGGTATGCCTACTATATCCCTATACTTTGTATTTTATGTATGATTGTGGGGTAATGTTGGGATAGTTGATAAAAAGTAGGAGACTTTAGATAGTTAGCTCTGCCTACATTTTAGAACCTTGGTGTAGTCCGTAGAGGGGTTTTCCCGCTATAGCAAGGAAACCAATAACTAATCTTTCTCTTCTTTTCAAAGACTCAACTCATCATCCTTGACATCAACCATGGGAGTTGGATTCAAAAGGAGAGAGCCAATAGAGCCTTCTAGGGTTTATGACAATCCTAATATAGTAGACATTTTTCAGAGATGTAATTGGATGGGATACTTTGAAACACTTAGAGGATATGATGATGAGGTAGCCATAGATTTTTCTCATAATTTCCCAAATATACAAGAGAAGAAATATGTGACCACAGTAAGGGGAATGGTAACTAGAACCAATGAAGCATCCATAAGCAAGGTATATAGTCTTCCCTTGGGATACATAATAAAGGAAAGAATCCATTAATTCCAATAAGTCATTCTTCCTCCCAAATGAAAAACCCGATGAGGAAAAAAATGACATCAAAAGGGAAAGCCTCCATCATCCATGACTAGAGGTGGCCTATCATATCATCAAATACATCAGATATGAGGGGAGGATGAGTGTAGTCTATTTTTACCATTTCAAACTATTACACTATCTTAGACATATTCCAAATCAATAAGCACACCATAACTTGAGAATCCCTTACTTCCTCCTCCAATCATTAAGGGAAATGAGCCTAAAGGTGCAAAAGATAAAACAAGAATTTTTAGCACATCATGGGATCATAAAACTGATAGTTTCAGATTCCATCAGACAATTAAAGCACAAATTTTTGTGGGAATATTTCATAAACATGGATCTGTAGGCATTTGAAGAGACACAAGCAACAATGAGTGAGGAGGAGAGGAAAAAAGGAGAACAACCTAAGAAAATCACCAAGCCCAAAAAGACAAAACAACAAAAGAAGGAGAAAAATAAAAATATAGATGAAAAAGAAAAGGAAGTGACTGATGCTTTAACTACTCTAGGGACCCCCACTATTAGCCCCTTAAAAATCACTAGTGTAAAATGGGTGTATCCCAGAAGAAGGATGTCCAACATAATCAAGAGTCAAAATAAGAAAATCCTAGTGCTAGACACTCCACTTACAATTACATCCCAAGCGGAATAGGTCAAGGACTCTCCTAGTCCTAAAATGCCAAAAGAAATAAGGGGGAAGGAACCTCAAGAGGAGACAATGGTGAAAGAAGAAAAAACACTTGAAGGAACCTCTAAAGCAAAAAACCCTATGGAAAATCTCCTCTATGCAATGTTGTTAGAATTGGATAAAGCCAAGGTTGATGTCATCAAATGGAAAAGGGTGGAAAAAGATAACAAAGAAAAACAAAAATAAGAGGCTTCTCAAGAGTTGGAGTAGTAGCTCCAACTTATGCAAGAAATGTTGGATTAATGAGAGGGGGTTTGAATAAGTAATATAGAAATTTAATCTTTTTTCACAATAAAATGAAAGTGTTATATCAATGTAGTATTATCATCCAATAATTGCAGATAAAATAAACAATGAACAAATGAGAAATCATACACATACACAATACACCAATGTTTTTACATGGAAACCCAAAGCAGGAGAAAACCACAAAATGTTTTTTCTTATATGTCTTGAAGAATTACATTCATTCAAAGCACCAACTTCCTTTTTTTTCCAGTTGCAATTGGAAGGAGGCTCCAACCCTCTAGTTTCTCAGGCTACAACCCGAGGGAAGCTCCAACTCCTCAATTCTCTAGCTACAACCAGAAGGATACCACAACCCCTTATGTTCTCCGGATACAACCGGAAGGTGGCTACAACTACCTATCCTTGCCTCGTCCAACCGCCCTAACATAGAAGTAGACTGATGGAACCATTGTCACACTATCACTGTGAGATATACCATTGTAACAACCTGTACCAATCAACCCGTAATCAACATGTACCATAAATAAGTGCATCAACCATGCACCAACCTGTACCTCAAACTGTACCATCAACGAGTGCATCAACCATGCACCAAATGTGTACCAATCATGCATCAAATACACATAAATATGACTCATCAAGATGTACCAACATCATCAACTATACACCTCATGTATGTGCCAACTCATCAACTACTTGTCTCAACTATGTACCCAACATGTATCTCAACCAAAATCCCTAATAAATTTCATCATCCAAATATGATTTGTAACTCTATAATAGACCTGGTGTATATGATCACATACCTGCAAACCTTAACTTTAACAACAAGAGACTAGCATTTTCACCAAACTTTACTTTAGTTTCACATGACTAATTTTGGATTAGTCAAAAACCCTAACTTGCAATAATAATAACTATGTACCTGTAATGAATAAAGATATGAAAATGGTACACAATGCTCTTTAGTGTCTTTTATGCAATTCCTCCAGATTTCACTACTTGGAATCTCTCAGAAAATGAGTTATAACAAAAATGGTAGACCTTGTTGAATTCTAGCTTATTCTAGAGAGCGAACTTGTAGAGCATGCATCGCATGAAATATTTGTTGTATGGATCTGAAAATTGTACACAAAATAGTACCAACTGTACTCTAACCAATACATTTTGTCTTACTGAATTTGGATCTTTTATGAAGAATTTATGATGATTTTACCCGAAACACCTATTTTAGACTAGTTTCAGGACTAGCCACAAACCTTATT
The DNA here is from genome assembly GCA_010110895.2 of Picea sitchensis. Lineage (NCBI taxonomy): Eukaryota > Viridiplantae > Streptophyta > Pinopsida > Pinales > Pinaceae > Picea > Picea sitchensis. The sequence continues at coordinate 37,199 of SNQJ01S0123662.1, forward strand.
TTCCACGGCGTGTAACTCTAGAAATACAATGAAACACAATATGAAATTTGTATCATAGCTACTTGGATATGTTTCCTTAATGACCTCTCAATTTAACAGTCTGAATCATTCTAGAAAAAATGTTATTGCAAAAATGGTGAGATGACCTGTAAATAACATACCTTAGAAAGCATCATTAAGAGAATTTATCCTCCCTTGAATTTCGACCTTCTTTACTTCACCTTCCCTCTGAAATTTGGCTTAGATATCCTTTGGTTACCTCATTCACATGTATATATTCAATATGCTCAATTTTGATTAAAATGAGAGAGCCTTGCCTCTTATTTATACTTTCATGTAGCTTCCTCAAGGGGTTACCTTTTAACCATCTTAACCCACTTTTCTTATTTTAAGGTTAACCAACTTCTAACCACTTTTCCAATTAGTAATTTATCCATTAAATTTATTATTTAAATAATTTTTTTTGTATCCACTTTGACTTATAGTACACTCATCACTTCACTTTACCTCAAGGGGTTATCTTCTAACCATCTTAAACCACTTTCCTTATTTTAGGGATAACCCACTTATAACCACTTGTCCACTTAGTAATTTATCCATTATCAAAACTTATAGTATTACCTGCAAATATATCAACACTTATACCATTATCCATCAAACAAACTTTGGTCCATTACCCAAACCTTTGTGCTACCAGAATTTGCTACCGAACTTTCTTCAAGGGTTGACATCAATGACAACCAACCCAAATAATCAACAATATCCCCCTTTGGAATTGATGAAAACACTCTGATGCAATACTAAAGTCATATCACTCATGCTCCCCCTGTGACAATCACTCCCCCTCAAATCATACCTCTGTTCTCTTTCTCTAAGCCTACATCCGATAAATCTCTCCCCCTTTGTCATCAATGGAAAATGTATCTTTCCATCTAAGGTTTCTCCCCCTAACTGAACTATCTGTGGGGATACTCCCCCTGACTGAACTCTCTTGAAACTGATCTCCCAACCTGAACTGTCCTCTTTATGGTGCTTCTTCGTGAAGATCTAAGACATATAAGATGAGGATTCAAAAGCATTCATTTTGGATTAGAAATTACTCCGAGTCTCTGGTGAAGATAATCAAAGGATTCTCTTGGAAGCAGTTTTATAAATATGTCTGCCACTTGTTCTTTTGTGCCCACATATTCAACTCTGATGTTCTTCTCTGGAACCTGTTCCTGTAGAAAGTGATACTTTATTGGAATGTGCTTCGTCTTGGAGTGCATCACCGAGTTCTTTGAGATATTGATGGTGCTTGTATTATCACAATAGATTGGAATGAGATCATTATACTCAACCTGTATATCTGTCAGAGTTTGTTTCATCCATAGAACCTGTGTACAACATAATGCTGCTGCAATATACTCTACCTCGGCTGTAGATAATGATACTGATGATTGTTTCTTGCTTAACCATGATACTAAACACTCACCCAAGTAGAACACTACTCCATTGGTGATTTGTCGGTAAACAATGAAACCTGCCCAATCTGCATTTATGTAGGAAATAAGTGATATATCCTTCCCTTTTAGATATCATAATCCAAACTCTTATGTTCCTTTGAGATATCTGAAAATCCTCTTCACTGCTAATACATGTGATTCCTTTGGTGTTTCTTGAAATCGTGCCATCTGTCCAACTGCCTGCATTATATCTGGTCTGAATGCTGTCACATATAGTAAGATACCAATCATTGACCTATATTTCCTCTGGTCTATAGACTTTGAATCATCATCTTTTCTCAACTTGTAATTGGTTTTCATAGGAGTGGTAACTGGTTTGCAATCTTCCATTCCAAACTTCTTTAGCATTTCTTTGATATACTTAGTTTGAGAAATAAAAATTTCTTGGTTGATTTGACATATCTGAAGACCAAAAAAGAAGGATAGTTCTTTGAGTAATGATATTTCAAATTCATTCTGCATATTCTTTGCAAATTTTTGGCTTAACCTATCATCATTTCTTCCAAAAATAATATCATCAACATAAACTTCAATTAATAAAATACTATCTTGAGTTACCTTGATGTAGAGGTTGTTTTCTGCATTTCCTTTTCTAAACCCTACCTGCTGTAGATATTTATCTAGTCTAGAGTGCCATGGTCTAGGAGCCTATTTTAGACCATACAAGGCCTTCCTCAATTTACACACATAATCTGCACTCTCTGACAACTGAAATCCTTCAATGTAGACTTCTTCTTCAAGTTCCCCATTCAGAAAAGTTGATTTCACGTCCATCTAATACACTTTAATATTCTTGAGGCATGCATAATCTAGGAGAAATCAGATTGCTTCCATTTTGGAAACTGGACAAATGTCTCTTCAAAGTCGATTCCTTCAACCTGTGCGTATCCTTTACATACCAATATAGCTTTGTTCCTTGTAACCTATCCATATTCATTCAATTTATTTCTGAATACCCACTTAGTTCCAATCACATTCTTATTCTTTGGTATTGGAACCAATTTCCAAGTGTCATTCTTCTCTATTTGATCCAATTCTTCATCCATGGCTTTATTCCAAAATTCATCCTTCTTGGCCTCTTCAAAACTGTTTGGTTCAATCATAGATGAGAGTTCTACGTGCGTTTGTTTAGGTGAATAGATTCTTCTTCTAGTCTCAACTCCTGCATCTTTGTTTCCGATAATCTAATCTGAAGGATGATTATTTTTTACTCATTTGCTAGGTGTCTTTGGAGGCACTTGTTGAGGTTTCTCTTCTACTTCTTTCTGATCCTCTTCATCTTCCATTTCTACTTATTCATCTTCTTATTCTTCTTCGTAAAGTTGTTCCATTGATTCATTTTCTTCTTCATTTATTTCTCGTCCACTTGTTTCATCAATTGTTACATTGTTTCTTTCCACAACTTTGTTCAACCTCAGATTTTAACAATTGTATTCTTTCCTTATACTTGAGTAACCAACAAGTAATCATTTGTCCACACGAGAGTGAAACTTTCCCATTCTTCCATCTTCTCTTTTGATGTAGCATTTTCTTCCAAATACTCTGAAGTGCTTCACATTTGTTGGTCTTCCTTTCCATAGCTCGTAGGGAGTTTTTTCAGTGTTGTTTCTGAGCATTACTCTATTTTGAATGTGAACCGTTGTATGCACTGCATGTGTCCAAAATATATCTACCAATTTGGAATTCATTAACATTGTTTGAGCCATTTCCTGTACCGTCCTGTTCTTTCTTTCAACAAATCCATTCTGTTAAGGTGTCCTAGCAACGAAGAATTTCCTTTTTATTCCATGTTTGCTACAATAGTCCATACATTCCTTTGAAGTGAACTCTCCTCCATTATCAGATCTCAAACATTTGATTTTTGAATTCATTTCATTTTCAACCAATTCCTTGTAGACCTTGAAGTTTTCAAAAGCTTCTGACTTATTCATGAGAAAGAAAATTGCATTCATTCTTGTATAATCATCAACTAATAATATAAAGTGTTTCTCACCTGTTAAACCCTTTGTTGTAGTTGGTCCAACAAGATTAATATGCACAATTTTCAGTAGTCTTGTCGTTGAATATTCTTTTGATTTAAACCTGGTCTTTATTTGTTTTCCTTGTTGACAATGCTTGCATAAAGTGTTGGTTGGTTTCGTAATCTAGGGAATTTCTCCAACTGTTTCATTTTTTCTGACTTTGACAAGGTTATCAAAGTGTATGTAACCCATTATTCTGTGCTATAGCCAAATTTCATCTTCTTTTCCTAGACAACACTTTTCATTTCCAATTTCACTTAGTATATATATGTTGCTTGAAGTTCTTGCAGATGTTGCAATCAATTTTCATGAACCTTATTTTATTATCTCACATTTTTTTGAATTGAAAGTAACTTTATGACTTTGGTCACACATTTGACTCACACTTAGAAGATTATGTTTCATATCTTATACTAGTAGAACATTTTCTTCCCTGGTATTCTTGTTTCCAATTCTGACTATGTTTTTTCCAATGATTTTAGCTGAATCAACATTTTCGAAGGAGACTGATCCATCTCTTTCCTTTCTTAATGTAATAAATATGTCTTTATCACCTATCATGTGTTTTGAACAACCACTGTCAACATACCAACCACGTTTCTTCTGCTTAGCTTGTAGAGCGAGTGTGCATTCTTCATTGCTATACTGATTCTGCTTTCTTATCCATGTTCTCTTCTGAGGATCATGTCTGTGACTGTTGTTGTTTTGTTGTGGTTCTCTAGGAGGAACAATCATTCTACAATCTTTGGCCATGTGTCCAAATTTTTTGCACTTGTAGCATTCCACTTCAATGCTCAATGATTCAAACCTGTTGTAACTTCTTCTCTGTGTTTCACTAGGCCTTCTTGGATAACCATTTTGCGTTTGACTTTCAAAGTTGTTTATGTTCCCATTGTTAGCTCTGCAATTCATACCTTTATGTCCAAAATTATTACATGCATAACATAAACCAATAAATATAGTTTGATACCTGGGAGTTGAAGATATTTTGAAAGGAGTTTCTCTTATGAATCCTTCTTCTTCCCGAGGCCTATCTGTCAGTTGTTGATTCTGGAATCTGAATCTTCTCAGTGGAGGAGTGTCTCTATAATCTTCCTTGTAGATCTTCCTATCCCATTTGATTTTTTTTGCATATCTTTTTGGATGTTTTCCTTACTCTATTGTTTTGGAGTTTGATCCCTTTTTTGTCTGATTGTATCCAAGTCCGGACTTGTCATGATGAGGCTTTTGACTGCTGATAATGTCATCCAAGACTTTTGAGTTTTTCTGCATATTTTTCTTTTGAATATCCTTTATTAATGTGACAATCTCTTCTTCCAAATTTCCAATGATCCTGTCTCTTTCTTCTAACTTTTCTTTGAGTGCTTCTTCAATTATTTTATCTTCTTCTATTTGAACCTTCAAATTTGTGATCATTTGTTCTAGTTCATGAGTGTCTTATTTCTTGGTTAGTTCCGCTTGAAGCTTCTTGTTTTTCTTCTTTTTTCTTCTTATAACTTCTATGGCACACAACAATTATTCTTGGTAGTCATCTTCTGCCTCTTCATATTCTTCTTCAACCTCTTCATATTCTTCTTTGGTGTCTTCTTTGTCAGATTCTTCTACTGCCATGAATATAACTCTTTCTGTCTCACTGTCACTGACTTCATCTTCATCTGATGATGAGATGTCTTCTTTGGTGCATAAGCTTTTCTTAGAAAACTTTCTTTGTGGTTCTTTTTCCTTTACATGTTTGTTTTCTATTTGAGTAATATTCATCATTCCTCTTATTTTTCTTATGAGGACATTTGTTAGAAAAATGACCAATACCATCACAATTAAAACAAATCAAAGTAAACTTACCTTTATATATGTCGTTGGTTCCCTTGTTCAATCTTCTGACAAAGTTGGCCATTTCTTCACCATCTTTCGAGATGTCACTGTTGCTGCTATGTTCTTTTTCTTTTTGCTTTCATTTTTTCTTTGTGCTTTTGGATAATTTGAAAGCTGCTTATTTTATATCTGGATTTTCCTGTTCAGTTCTCATTTCATATGTTGTGAAGATTCCATGTAGTTCGTCCATGCTTATTGAGTCTAGATCTTCTCTTTCTTCTAGTGTTGATATCTTAGGATCAAATCTCATAGGAAGAGATCTTAGTACCTTTTGAACAATTACAAATTCTTTAATTTATTCTCCCAATCCTATGATTGCATTTACTATTTCATCGACTTGTAAGAAGTAAACTGCAATATTCTCATCTTCCTTCATCTTTAGTTGTTCGAACTGACCTCTGTAAGTTTGAATCTTTGTTTCTTTGACTTTTGAATCTCCTTCATAAATATTTTGAAGCTTGTCCCAAATCTCTTTAACGTATTTACAATGTATAACTTTTGTGTAAAATGATTCACAAATACCATTCAGAAGTGCATTTGTGGCTTTGGAATTATTTTGCCTGAGTTTTATTGCTCTTTCATTTGTCAGCAGAACTATTGGTTCTTTGTATCCATCTACAACTGATTGCCAAATTTCAAATCCCTGTGCCTTTATATATGTTTTCATCCTTCTACTCCAAAATGCATACTTCTGTCCATCAAAGTGTGGTATTCCATTTTTATACATGTTGTTGCTCTCCATGATCTACCTTTCAGTGGTTAAACTGATTTATGAAGGAACTTGCTATGATACTAATTGTTGGATTACTGAGG
>SNQJ01S0123663.1:0-26707 GCA_010110895.2 Picea sitchensis
CCATGTTGTTTATCTTGTTCTTGTACATTAAGTACCTAATCATAGTTGTGCTCTCAATGGGGGAAAGGCTCACTTAGATGAGGAGGATAAGATAGGGTGTATTGCCCTTAATTTTGAGATTATAAGTTATACAATTCTTTTGGATGTTCTCTATCTTTCTCCGGAATTCTCGAGAGATATTGCATCCCCAAAATTCACATCCATATTAGATAACAGGAGTGACAAGAGTCTCAAAGAGGATATTTTTCCTATCCCATATCCAAAGGTCGACTGATTTACAATTAATTTTCAAGCCATAATACGATTTCCACCCTCCATTTATCCTTTTCTCAATGCTATAGTTCCAATTGAGTTTTTGATGAATATCAGTTCCGAGATGCTTGTACAAAGGGACTTCCTCCACAATATTGTTTTCATATACAAAATTATCATAGGTAATATTGTTGGATTTAACGATCATAATCTTCATTTTGTTAGTGTTCACAATTGATGCAAACGCCCACCACCTCCTGGGGCCTGTGCGACATTCCGGTCTAAAGATCGTTCACAGTAGGGAGTTGAATCAGCTCTCGAGCTCCTGCTGAGCCTTTGAAACCTTATACCACAAACCTTATCTCGTTTCCCTGCACACAAATCTATGTTCGCGATGGTCTATATATCCACGAGGAGAAATCCGTGTGACCTCGGGCCAAATATGTGGGCTAACTTTCTACTTCGGCGAGGAATTCAAGACTTCGAAGACCCGAGAGTTCCACCTGCTCCAACATGCAATATACCTGAATTCGTGAACTCTGAAGTCATGAATCGGATGACTGATGCTCGCCTCCAATCAACCGTTGATCTACACTTCGTGCTCTGGGATTCAAATCCTTTCACAACTTAATACCTCAAATCCTCCGGAGTGTCAAACTAGCGAAATCGCATAGGGTGTGATCAACGATCCACTTATCCTCGTGAATGGACGATTGGGATCTACTCGGGCCTTCGGGCCTTCAGGAGTTCTCGACCGAAACAGACTTACACCTTCGTTCCTCTGGAGTACCAGATCTACGAACTCCGAGATCTGCTAACACGTGTCTCTCGCGCTGATGGTTAAGATTTGTTCCGGGCTTCAGAACTTCAGGAATTCCACGCGCTCTTTCTACCACACTTCAATTCTTCAAAATTGTCGGACGTCCGAACTACTCTGGATCTGTGGACACGTGTCCTCATAAATGGACGATCCAGATCTTCTCCGGATCCTTGGACTTTGGGAAACTTGTCTCCTTTGCACATAAAACACAAAAAACTCTGGACATGCAAATTTCAAAGGACTTCAATGGTTATCACCCGTGATACTTTCCCAGATCTGACGGCTAAGAAAGATTCAACTCCTCCTTGAATGGATCTCGTCCACTCGACCTTGAAATTGAAAGGGTTCTTCCCTTCAAGGGATTCTGGTCACTATTTATCCTAAGCTTTATCACTCGAGTGACTTGGGCTTCCTACACACGCCTTGTGCCTCTATTGAAACTTAACACTTGAAGCTTTTAAGAAATCTTCCCACCCACTCCTTCTGCTCATCTACCTTCGAGAATTTTTCAACACTTCACTAAGTGTTGGCCTGATGCACACCTTGTACAGGTCTTCTTCGAGCTTTTATACTTAGTTGAGTATATGTGCACTCCTTGCACTCACTCTGCACAATCAACGTTATCTCTCCTGAGCTACTGGGTCTGAAAATGACTATGCCTTCACACTCCTTGCATGGCTACTGTGCACTCCTTGTACCAATGCTTCATAAGAGAAACAATTGAAACTTACAAAACACTACAAGTTCATTCAATTAACCTTAAAATGCACACACAGGCACAACAACACAGAAAATAAAATAACATGACATTACCCAATTACTCAAAGGCAAACATGTACAAAGATCTGGAAGTAATTCTCCTTCATTATATTCATTTAGGAAATATTTACAAAGTCCTCTTCAACAAGTCTCTCTGGTATCTTTTCTACAGTTCTTCAACAACTCTCAGCAAAATAGCACATAAAATTCAACAACAAATACAATAATCTCCAACAGCCTCATTTGGGCATAGGTTACATACATTTATACATGGAGGGGCTTCTTGAGCCTTTCTTCCCACTACTCCATTTCTTTCACATCCTAATCAAAGCATCTACCACTAAGGCTTATTACAATTAAATGGAATTTACAACCCAGATATGAGTCGATGCTCAATATCTGTACAATCTTATATGCATTTAAGAAATTACAATATGTCGTGATATCATACAATGGTTCAAGCCTCAAAACATTAAAATCCCTTTAATTACAATACTTTCAAAACAATAAAATATCGCGCTCCCCTTTTGGATCCAAAACATTTTGAACACACGCGCTTAATGCTGAGTTATCCTTCACTCGACTTGATGAATGTTGATGACGATGCTCCTGCATCATACTTCTCTCAACAAAAAGATTCATGGAATCTTGTCCATGAGATCTTGCACTGTCTTTCCATGCTTCTGGATATCATCTTTAGTTATCCAACTAACATCTTCTGTTGGATGATCTTTCCACTTCACCAGACACTCAAAATAAAACTTCCTTCTTGTCTTCTTAGTAATCCTCTGATCTAGAATCTTCTCTATCTGTGGCTTCTTTGCGATGGGCATCTGCTGCTTCCATTGAATCTCCTCCTGTCCATCTGTTCCTCTTGTATCATCCATCCTGTAAGGGTACATGTCTGCTACATTGAATATGGGTGATATTCCAATGTCCTCTCGTAATTCAATCTCATAAACATTTGCAACAAACTTTCTGAGGATCTTACATGGTCCTATTTTCTTCATCTTCAACTTGTTATACTTTCCTTTCGAAAATATCTCCTTCCACAGATGTGCTAAGACTTGATCTTCAACTTCGAAATTCACTTCTCTTCTTCTCTGGTCTACTTTGCTTTTGTAATTCTGGTTGTTACTCTGTAGTTGTCCCTTGATTTGATCATGCAATTTCTGCATCTCTGCAACAAAGTCTTCTTCTCCTGCACTTTGGTACTCATTTTGTCCCAAATATCTCAAATCTGAAATTCCTCTTGAATGCATTCCATATACTATCTGGAATGGGATTTTACCAGTGCTCATATTCGTTGAGTCATTATGTGCAAACTATGCTTGGGGAAGAATTTGATCCCATTGACTGTGATGTTCAGTGACCAAACTCCTCAACAAATTCCCTAAGCTTTGATATACTACCTTAGTTTGTCCGTCTGTCTAAGAATGATATGCTAAACTGAAAGACAAATTTGTCCCCAACTTCTTCCACAAGGTTCTCCAAAAGTGTCCCACAAATTTAGTGTCTCTGTTTGAAACAATACTTTTGGGAAACCCATGCAATCTCACAATTTCCTTGAAAAACAAATTCTCTATGTGAGTAGCATCACTGGTTTTGTGACACAGTATGAAATGTGCCATCTTTGAAAATTTGTCAACCACCACGAAGATTGAATCACTTCCTCTCTGGGTTCTTGGCAATCCTAAAACAAAATCCATGCTTATAGCATCCCACAACCTCTCTGGAATAGGAAATGGTTGGTACAATCTAGTGTTTGGTTTCTTTCCTTTAGCATACTGGTAGATTATACATCTATCCATGAATATATTCACATCATATCTCATACCCGACCAATGGTATGAAGAACTCGACTATGTGTATGTCTTACCATGGCCAAAGTGTCCAACCAATCCTTTGCTATGTTTCTCCTTCAACAAGTTATCCCTCATTGAGAACTTCGGGATACACAATTGACTTCCCTTGAACAACATTCCATCCTGGATCAGATATTCCATCCACTGATTTTTGTCCCTCAGAAAAGGGTTCTCACATGCTTCATAAGCTTCCTTGAAATCTATATCTTCTTGATACATCTCCCTGAGATGTTCAAATCCTTAGGTCTCCACTTGAAATTCTTGCAAGATCAATAATCTCCTACTCAAAGCATCTACAACTTTGTTAGCGCTTCAACTAATATGATTAATAACAAAAGTAAAATCTTGCATGAATTCTATCCATTTGGCATGTCTCTGGTTCAACTTCTCTTGTCCGGTTATGAACTGTAAACCCTGATTGTCCATATATAGAACAAACTCCTTTAGAATAAGATAATGCCTCCATTTTTTCAAGGATTGAATTACAACATAAAATTCCTTATCATATGTGGAATATTTCTTCTTAACATCATTCAGCTTATCACTGAAATAAGCAACAGGCTTATTGTCTTGCCTTAAAACTGCACCAATGGCCACTCCACTAGCATGACACCTGACTTGGAAAGTCTTCTTAAAATATGGTAGAACTAAATTAGGTTTTTATGTTATCTTCTCTTTCAACACTCTATATCCTTTCTCAGCCTCTTCTATCCAATTAAAATATTTATTCTCTTTCTTTATGGTGTCCAAGATAGGTGCACAAATACTGTTGAAATTTCTGATGAATTTCCTGTAAAAACTTGCCAATCCATGAAAACGTCTTACCTCAAACACACTTCTTGGAGAAGGCCATTCTTTTATTTCCCTCACCTTCTCTGGATCCATCTTCAACTCATTTGAAGAGATTACGAACCCCAGATATATAAGTTATGTTTTCATGAAAGAAAATTTCTTTAAATTCACTAACAACTTCTCTTGCTGCAGTCTCCTCAACACCATCCTCCAGTGTCTCATATGCTCCTATTCAGTCTTACTGAAGATTAGAATGTCATCTAAGTAAAAAATTACAAACTTAACAATAAAATCTTTGAGTACTTCATTCATCAACCTCATAAATGTACTTGGAGCTTTTTTTAATCCAAACGACATAACAAGCCACTCATACAATCATTCATTTGTTTCGAATGTTGTCTTCCATTCATCTTCTTCTCTCTTCCTTATCTGATGATAGCCACTCTTCAAGTCTATCTTGGAAAAATAACTAGCTCCACTCAAACAATCCATCAAATCATCCATTCTGGGTAAAGGAAATCTATACGTGATGGTTATCTTGTTGATGGCTCTTGAATCTATGCACATTCTCCATCCTCCATCCTTCTTTGGACTCAACACAGTTGGTATGCCACACAAACTCAAACTTTCCTTGATCAAACCTTTATCCAACAATTCTTGGACTTGATTCTTGGCCTCTTCATTTTGTTGAGGTGTTAATCTATACGCTGCTTTGTTTGGAAAAATTTCTCATGGAATAAGGTCAATATGGTGACTGATACTCTTAATGGGGGGTAATGAGTGAGGTAACTCATCCACCAAAATATCAACGAACTCATCTAACAACTCCCAGAATTCTACAGGAAAATCATTCATAAAAGTGCTTGTGAGAATGACTCTCGTCTTACCTACAACAACAAAATGCATCTCATGTTCCTTCTTGACTTCTTTCAAGACTTCCTTCCCACTCATGAGAAGTATACTTGGACTAGCTTCTTATTTGAATCCCTTGTCCTCTATTGGCAACAACATATGCTTACACCTATTCTTCTCAATGGTATAAGTGTTCTTCCTTCCATCATGTATGGCATTCCTGTCATATTGACATGGTATTCCCAACAGAACATGACAAACATCCATGGGTATAACATCTCACAGAACTTCATATTTATAACCACCTATCTTAAATTCAACCTTACATTGTCAACTTACCATTACTTGATGTCCTTTCTGCAACCACGACACCTTGTACGGATTCATATGTGCATTCATATCCTTTTTCAACTTTTCCACCATCTATGTGCATACCAAATTATCAGTGTTCACACTCTCTATGATCACCTTGCATACCCTATCTTTGGTCTTGCAAGAAGTTCTAAAAACATTGTTTCTCTGGACTGGTTCTCTTGCCTCCTTCTCTGGCTTCACGAGAAATTTCCTTATCATGAGTGATCTTCCTTCTTCTACTTCTTCTGCCTTCATTTTTGTCTCCACATTCCTCTTCTACACTTTGGAAATGTGAGCTTCTCCAGTTCCTACATTATTTCTCTCGAGACATTCCCGAGACATATGCCTTGTTTTTCCACATGCATAACACTTCAATTCTCCTCCTTTGCCTCTTCCTCTTCCTCTAGGAAAATAACTTCTTCCTCCATAGTTTCCTCCTCTAGAACTTCCTCCTCTATATGTCTGACTGTGATACTTTCTAGCTTCTGGTTTGGGTTTCTAAAACTTTTCTCTGATGGTTCCTCTTCCTCTACTAGGAATTGTTCCTCTATTCCGTTGACTCTGCTTCCTTGCCAACTTTTCTTCTTATTTCAGGGCTACCTGATAAGCATATTCCACAATTCTCATTGTCATCATGTTGATCTCATACTGGATTTCATATCTCAGGACATTAATGTACCTGACAACCTTTTCTTCATCATTCTATATAAGTCATTCTCTTATGTTCAACTTGTAAAACTATTTAGTGTACTCCTTCACTAACAAACCTTTCCTTCTCAGATTTTGCAAATTCCTGAAAAAATCTATCTGATAATCTTTGGGTATGAATTTAGCTTTCAACTTCTCTACCATTCTATCCCAATTCTTAATTTTAGACTTACCTTTGCATCTTCTGTCAGCTTGCAATTCATCCCACCACAATGTTGCATGTCCTTTTAATATGGTCACAACATACTTCGCTTTCTTCTCATCATTAATCTCCTCATAGTCGAATTACTTATCTTATCTAGTCAAGCAGTTCTTATACATTTAATTTACCTTCATACATTGGGACCTCTATTTTCTCTCCGGTTCCCAAATTGACAACAACTCTTAGCAGTGGCTCCTCTGTTGGTTATTCTCCTGCAACTTCTTTTGCTTCAACCTCTTCAGTTTCATCTTCACTGACATCACCAACATCAGGTGTTCTTATCTATGCTGTCTCAATGGAATCTAATCTTTCATGAATTTGTCTCATCTCTTCTCCCATGGCTGTATTTACCACTGGTCTATCTCTGCGTCTTCTTGGCGGAATGATTCTAAGATTTCTTTACACCACTTGAAAATATCAGACAAATATTATCCTTTTCCTATTGTCTATAGACAAAATTATTCTCTAATACCACTTGAATCAAACCCCCACCACCTCCTAGGTCCTGAACGACCTCCTGTTCTAAGGATCGTTCACAATATGGAGCCGAATCATCTCTCGAGCTCTTGCTGAGCCTTTGAAACATTATACCAAAGGCCTTATCTCTTTTCCCTACACGCAAATTTGAGTTCGCGAGGGTCTATTTATCCATGTAGAGAAATCCGCGTGACCTCAGGCCAAATCTGTGGGACAACTTTCTACTTTGGCGAGGAATTTGGGACTTCGGAGCTCTGGGAGTTCTACCTGCTCCAACATATAATATCCCTGAATTTGCGAACTCTAAAGTCATGAATCGAACGCCTGACGCTCACCTCCAATCAACGAATGATATACACTTCATGCTCTGGGCTTCATATCCTTTCACAACTCAACACCTCAGATCCTTCAGAGTTTCAAACTTGCGAACTCGTGAAGGGTGTGATCAACGGTCCACCTATCCTCGTGAATGGACAATTGGGATCTACTCTGGCCTTCGGGCCTTCGAGATTTCTTGACCCAAACAGACTTACACCTCTGTTCCTCCGGAGTACCAGATCTCTAAAATCCAAGATTTGATGACATGTGGCTCTTGCGCCGACGGTTAGGATTTGTTTCGGGCTTCATAACTTCGGGAATTCCACACACTCTTTCTACCAGATTTCAATTCTTTCGAATTGTTGGACTTACAAACTACTCTAGATCTTTGGACTTGTTTCCTCACAAATGAATGATCCATATCTTCTCTGGATCCTTGGACTTCGGGAAACTTGTATCCTTTGTACATAACACAAAGAAACCTCTGAACACACAAAGTCTGAAGGACTTCAAGGGTTATCACCTATGCTACTTTCCCAGATCTAAAGGCTAGGAAAGATTCAACTCCTCCTCGAACGGATATCGTCCACTCGGCATTGAAATTGAAACGGTTTTTCCCTTCAAGGGATTATGTTCTCTATTTCTCCTGAGCTTTATCACTCGAGCGACTTGGGCTTTCTGCGCACACCTTGCACCTCTCTGGAAACTTAACACTTGAATATTTTAAGAAATCTTCCCATGCACTCCTTGCGCTCATCTACCTTCGAGAGTTTTTCAACACTTCACTAAGTGTTGGCCCGATGCACACCTTGCACGGGTCTTCTTCAATCTTTTATACTCAGACGAGTATATGTGCACTCCTTACACTCACTTTTCACAATCAACGTTGTCTCTCCTGAGCTACTAGGTCTGAAAATGACTCCGAGTTCACACTCCTTGCGTGGCTACTATGCACTCCTTGTGTTAAGAACCAAATATCAAAATAGCATAAAACAACCTTAGAATAAGTACTCAATGCCTTGAAAAAGATATAATTTTAGATAATAAGCCTCTTCAAGGGTGAAACCTCCTTACACACCACATAAATTTACAAATACAAGATGATTCCAAATGAAAATGTCTCCTTGGTATATATAGGAGACTAGGAGGTACAATTACAACTAATGGACCCAAGCCGACATAAATAAAATAACATTACTAATGTAATATTCCCCAGTTAAGGGGTAATGTGCCACTATTTAGGGCTTAACATGCCCCTCCCCTTTGGACAAGTGGTTTCCACAATGCTTGAGTAATTTTGTATGCTTATGTATAAAAGACTCATCTTCCCAAGTGGAATCTTCAGAAGGTAGTTTCCTCCACTTAATGAGATACTCTAAAATGGATCTATTCCTTAGCTGGCGAATTCTTGTGTCAGTGATAACTTAAGGCTCCAATATGATTTTTCCTTCCTCGTCAAGTTTTGGAAATATAGTTTGAACTGGGATCTTGCCACCTATAACCTTCTTTAAGCATGAAACATGAAAAACTGGGTGTACTTGTGAATATGCAGGAAACTCCAATTTGTATGCCATAGTACCAATATTTTGCAACACCTTATAAGGGCCATAGTACTTTGGTGATAATTTATTATCCTTCTTAGTTTGCTTGAGGGAAATCCATTTGTATGGTTGTATTATTAAAAATACCCAATCCCCTACTTCAAAACTTCTTTCACTATGATGTTGATCTGCTTCTTGTTTCATGAGATTTTGTGCCATGGTCAGGTTGTCCTTTAAGAGTTGGAGAACTTGTTGTTGATGCTCGATGTGATTTTCCACTGCTTGAACCTTAGATTTTTATTTTAGAGAAGAAGTGATGGAAGGTGGGTGGATCCATAGAGTGCCATAAATGGTGTCAATTTTGTTGTAGTATGAAAGGAAGTGTTATACCACCATTCTGCCAAGGGTAACCATTTGAACCATTGTGTTTGTTTATCAGAGACAAAGAAACCAAGTTAACCTTCTAGACATTTGTTCATTATCTCATTTTGTCCATCAGATTGAGGATGATAGGATGAGCTATGAGCCAATTGAGTACCCAAACAAGAAAATACCAATTGGAGTACCCAAACAAGAAAATAATTATGTCCAAAAAATGTCCAAAGGAAGATGGGATCTCACATCATAATAATCTTTGGGCTTCCATGTAGATTTTGAACTATTCCATGAATGTGGTGGAAACTATAATGGCTTTGAAAGGATGAGAGAGTGCAGCCCAGCGCATTTGGTCATCTTCATCAACAATCACCATGATGACACTCTTTCTTCACTGTAACCCTATATGAAACTATGGAAACCTCCTAATTTTGGGATGGCCAATGGTTGTAAAAGACTTGGGTCTTAATGAGCCACCTTATTTTGTTTGAAACCAAACATCACAAACCTTTAAACATCAGGTTTTAAGGTCATCCCAAAAAATTCCTTCTTGACCCTATGGTAGATTTTCAAAATTCCTGAGTGCCCTCCTACTGGGCACTCGGGATTTTTGAAATTCCAATAGTACCTTTGATTTGAGTTGGGATTTATTACAAATATAAGAAATATTTCTACCATAGCAATCATTTTTCCATGTAAATGTATCTCATGCATCGGAATCTCAGGTTGATACATCAGAGGGGGGGTGAATCAATATCAAGTACAATTTAAAACCTTTTCAACTTATACTTAAACCATTCAACTATATCCACAATGAGAAATGAACAATAGTATAAGATTTACAATAATACACCACAATACACCACAATACACCATGCACAATATAGAGAAATAATCAATAGGTTATTGTTCAAGGAAGTAATGACTTCCAAAGGTAGCTACATCTCCAAATGTAAAGGAGGGATAAACCACCAAGAGGAATATACAATCCTCCAATATCAAGAGAGATTTGAACTCTCCATCCGTCTCCACCTCAAGAATATATGAGAGATAATAAAACTTTACATTAAATCATCACTATCAACCAATCATCACATAGAACCCCATAATGCTTCCCCCCTGAGACTTGTCCAATTTATGCAATTATTCAATTCTTGGAGTACTGATCCTGAGATAATATTACTAATGTATTCTCAAACTCCTCCAATTTGCACCTTGAACTCTCCCCAAAAAGAGGCTATAAGAATGGTAGACTTTATTCACTCCTTGCTCTGTCTAAGACCCAACTTGTACAAATGCACCAAGACTCAATATTTAACATCTGATTCTAAACTCACACACAAGAAACAAAGTGTCCATACTTTTTCCAATGGAAGTGTCCCACTTCATTTGGACTGTATATGAAGAAGTTATGACCTTACCTTGAACACCTTGTTTATTGACTAGCTTCTCAGGATCTGTCACAAACCCATCTCCAACGAGTGTATATCCATAATTATAGTGAATAAAGAGATGAACATTTAATTACAGAGGTTCTTGATATGTATTGTCAATGCAGAGATTTCACCATCCGAATCATCAACAAGGTTCTAGAAAAACATTTATAGCAAAATGGTAAGATGACAAAATAACATACCTTAGAACACATCACCAAAGACTTCCATCCTCCCTGAACCGACCTCTTTACTCTTCTTCCCTTGAAATTCAACTTATATCAAAATGAATGAGAACATACGTATTACACCAATTTATTTCACCTCCTTTCACATTAGGGCCGACTCACCTTTTATTTTATACTATTTTTCAGAATTATTCAGGTTTGTATGTACTCCACTTTGTCATTCTTTCAGGCCTATTTTCTCAACTTATGAGGATCCATGTAATGTGCCACATACCACCGAAACAATATGATGTATACTTATCCATCCATGGGTTTTTATCTGCATGTGTATTTTCCTTCATGTCCAAATACCTTCATCAATCTTATGTCCAAAACTCCATGACTAGGGGTTGACATCAATGACAACAACCATTCTTCCACCACACCTCCGCCTTTGTCATTGATGGCAACACTCATGCTCCCCCATCATCATGATCCCAACTGCCATCAATGGCAAGGTTAGGGCTACTCTCAATTAATGACAAAAGGTAACTTTCTTTGGGGTCGCCTCTTGAACATGTGGCACTCAATACTTCATCCTTATTTTTTGTCTTGGGGAATTTTTCTTCCTGGAATCATTTTGTGTGGCTTATGTATTCTCTCTTCTTCATGTCTAGATGTATGTTATTCGCTTGTTGTTTTAGCTCCAAACCAATCTTCTCGAAATATTTTTTCTAATTTTACATTTTCGAGTCAAACGAAGAGTGTATCCTTGATCACATATTTTTCCAACACCTGAGAGATTATGCTTTAGATCTTCTTCAACCAGACTTTTCTCCCCTGCTTACATTTTCAATTCCAAGTTTTACAATTCCTTTCCAAGTATTTTGTAGATGAGTCATCTCAAATGTAATATTTCCACCTCTTTTCTTCTGCTTCACAAATTTGTTTAATCTCCAAATATATGAGATGAGCACCCACTGCCTATGAACCATATTCATCTTCTTCTTTGCATTCTTTAATCTAATTTCAATTCTATTTGACAATTTTCATTTTAGAATTTCTTTCCTTTTCCATGTTGTAGTTGGTATGATACATTTGACATAATGACATGTTCCTTCATATTTCTGCAATCTTGTGTTTTGTGACTAAGATTATTTCATTTGTAACATATAATATTTTTATCTATTAATGGGTCAAATGGAATATAATTTATGACGTGCCCAATGAACATTTCCATAACTACTATTTTCACCATTCAAGTAGCTTGCATAGTTATTCCTTTCTATTGATTCTCAATTGATTGCTCCTAGTCCAAAATTTCCACAAGTATAACAATGTCCAAGAAAGAAACTTTGATACCTAGGCTAGTGATCTTCTTCTTTGTGGTGTGGTCTATCCGTCAATGAGCATATTCGCCAGTAGCTCTTCATATAATGATTGCTTTCATACCCGATCGGAGAGGATCTTCTTGATGTCTCTTCATTCTCTAAATTCTAGTTTTCTATCTTTGTTGTTCAACTTGTTCCGGGAGTGTTGGTTCCATCATTTTCAACTTCCTTCTTGTTTTGTTGTCTTCAACTGTCATTGTATCCTAGTCCTGCCTTTGTCATTTGGAGATCTTTGACTGCTAAGGATCTCATCTAATTTTTCGTTGCTTTTTTCAAACTTCTTCAACCTTTGCTGTCAATAGTAGCTCCCCTTTGTGTGATCCACCTCTTCTTTTCAATTTCTCATAATCTTCAATTGTTCCTGCCATTAATGGTCTTCAAGCTTGTAATTCTCTTCTTCAACTACTCATACACCCACCTTTTAGTATTATGTTTGTGTTTCTAAGCTTGCTATTTACAGTTTCAACATGCTTCAACTTTCAAGATTATCATCTTCTTGTTCCCTCTCTACATTTTCTTTGTATCCCAAAGGACCAAGGTTGGTTTCTTCATATGAATATTCTTCAAAAATGACTTCTTCTTCTTTAGAATTATTATAATCATCATCCTCGGTTTCTTGGGTTATAAAGAGGACTTCTCCTCCATCATTATCTCTTCATCACTCTCATCCTCGAGAGATCCTACATCATCCTTGGAGTAGAAGATTTCTTTTATTGTTGAGACTTCTTTTTATAGTACTGTGCTTTTCAAACAACAATATGTCCTATTCCACCACAATTAAAGCATTTGAGAGGAGATCACCTTGTATCTTCCACTTCCTTTCCTCGAACCTTTCTACTTAAATTTGATATTTTTTCATCAAGGTTGCTATCCTTGTCTTTTGTCTTATTTATGGCTTTAAGGCTGCTTCATTGTTTGTTTGGTCACTTTTTGTACATGTTCTCATTTCATATGATATAAGAGTCCCATGTAATTCATCAATTGTCATTTTAGTCAGTCCCTAGTTTCTTCAATGGCGGAGACCTTTAAATCATAATTTTTCAAGAGAAGTGATCTCAACACTTTTTGTACAACCAATGATTCATTAAGCTCTTCACCTAATCCTTTGATAGAATTAACAACTTATCAACTCTAAGAAGATAGGTTGTAATAACTTCCTTTTAATTCATCTTCAAAATTTCAAATTATGCTCTATGCCATTGAAGCTTGACATGCTTAAATTTTGGATCACCTTCAGAGATACTCTTGAGTTTGTCCCAAACCTCTTTAGCAGCTCTCGTGATCCCATCACTTTGTTTGCAATGGTTGGTGCCAATGCTGCTAGAATAACATGTCTGATTTTTGAATTACAACTCATAATCTTTTTCTCATTTGGACTGTTGGAGCATTATTTTAGATTACATAGCCATTTACAACTAATACTAAAATGTCTACTCCTAAAGCCTAGGTATTTTTTCACTCTATAACTCCATTATGCATAATTTATTTCATCAAATTTTGAATCCTATTTGAAATGTTCTCATGGTCAACCATCTCTGCTCAGGATTTTCCTTCCAGTATAACTGCTTAAAGGTAACCCGCTAGGATACCAATTGTTGATACCGAGAGGGGGTGAATCAAGATCAAGGCCAATTTTAAACCTTTTTCAACTTATACTTAAACCATTAAACTATATCCAATAATGAGAAATGAACAATAGTATAAGAGTTACACCTTCAATACAACTACAATACACCATGCACAATATATGAGAAATAATCAATAGTTATTGCTCAAGGAAGTAATGACCTTTAAAGGTAGCTACAACTTCCAAATGTAAAGGAGGGATAAACCTCCAAGAGGTGTAGATACAATCCTCCAATATAAAGAGATATTTGAACTTCCATCCTTTCCCCTCCTTCCACCCAAGAATATACATGAAAGATAATAAAAATTTCATACATTTCAAATCATCACCATCAACCAATCATCACATAGAACCCCATAATGCTTCCCGAGACTTCTTCAATTTCTGCAATTGTTCAACTCTTGGAGTACTCTGATCCTCAGAGATAATATTACTCAATGTATTCTCCGGAACTCCTCCAATTTTCACTCTTTGAATCCTCCCAAAAAGAGGTTATAGAAAGAATGGTAGATCTTATTCAATTGTCTCACTGTAAGACCAACTTGTGTTAACATGCCCCACGCCAATATTTAACATCCGATTCTAAAAAAACTCACAGTACAAAAAAGAAACTAATAATCCAGAATCTTTTCCAATGGAAGTGGTCCCACTTCATTTGGATACTGTATGAAGAATTTATGATTGTTTTACCCGGGAACACCTGGGTTATTGACTAGCTTCAGGACTGTCACAACCCTATCTTCCACAGAGTGTATTCCATAATTATAGCTTAATCAAGAGATGAAATTCTTACCAGAGGTACCTTTGATATGTCTTCTCACTATAGCTATTTCACCATCTGAATTGTTCTAGAAAAGAATTTATAGCCAAAATGGCAAGATGGCCTGGAAATAACATACCTTAGGAAGCAACATCACCCATAGTGACTTCATCCTCCCTTTGAAACTGAATTTTTTTTTTTTTTTTTATTACCTCTGAAATTCGACTTATCAAATGAATGTATAATGATGTTTATTTATACTCATTTATGTCACTTCCTTTAACATTAGGTCCGAACTGACAATTTCTTATTTTATAATTATTTTTTTTTTTTTTTTTTTTTTTTTTTTTTTTTTCAATTCACTTTGTCATTCAAAAATTCATTTCTCTCAACCATGAGGATCCACATGACGTACACATACCACCGATACAACATGATGTATACCATTCATCTATGGGTGTTGTATATGCATGCATTTTCCTTCATGTCCAAATACTTTCATCAATCTTGTGGTCCAAACCCATGACTAGGGTTGACATCAATGACAACAACAACCAATCTTCCAACATCCTCATATAACCAAGGAAATGAGATTCCACATATTTTCTTCATTCTTCCATTCATACCTTCTAGATATCCAATTGGGTTGGATGATCAAGATAGAACATAGAAAGGCCTCAACATCTTCATCTTTTCTTGAGAGTGCATCTCACACAACATTTTGCTTCCTTTTTATAGATGATTTCAAAAATCATAACCCAACATCTTGGTCAACCATTTTTGTTGTTTTTCTTCAAGATAGTCCTTGTTCCAATAAGTATTTAAGATCATGATCTATCTTCTTTGACCTTGAAGTGTCTACTTATTAGGTAAGGGTTCCATTTCTTCAATGCATGTAGTATTTCCATCATTTCCTTTCTCATAAATGGGTTTGTAAGTCCTTCTCTTGAGTGGTCAACCTTCAAAAGAAAGGGGCTTTCTGTATTAGAACATCACCAATGCCATTTCCCGGCAGGCATGAAATTCCACAACAAATGCTTTTGTGAAGTTCGGTGTGGTCAAAACAAGATCTTTGCACATCACCCTTAGTGCAGTTAAAGGTGTTGCTATTCTTCCATAGTTCAACAAACTCTGTGGTAGTAACCTGTCAAACCCAAAAATCCTCTGCTTCAATGTTTTGGGAATTAGCTGTCCATCATGGCCTTAATATTGTTGGGGGTCTACCTTGACACCTTCATGAGATAATATATGACACAAATACTTTATTCTCACCCCAAATAAACATTTGATGGTTTGTATATAATTGTTGATCCTTTAGTAGTTGTAGCACCTTGTCACAACCTGTCGCATTACGATCCTCCTCCTGCAAGACTTACATAGATTGTATATAAAAAATTACTAACATAAATTTCAAAGGAAGGGCTTGAAAATGGAATTCATCAACCCAAGGAATGTGGAAGGTGCATTCATAATGCCAAAGGCATGACCAAAAATTCATAATGGCCTTCATGAGTCTCAAATTTTTTTTGAGATATTCAAATTCTAATAATCATTGATACCCTAAACTTATCCAATTTTGAGAAATATATTGCTCCATGTAGTTCATCTAACACCCATCAATGATGGGAATATGAAACTTATATTTAATAGTGATCTATTGAGCTCTCTATAATCTAAACACATTTACATTCTCTTTCTTGAGCATTATTACCACCTATAAGTAAGAGTAAGAAATATTAGGTCTAATAATGTTAAAATACTTAACATTTATTCAACCATATGCTCAATTTCACTCTTTGGGCATAAGGGTATCTCGTATATTCTATGTTAGGAGGAACACTCCCTGTGAATTAGGTGAATAACATGATCATGATTTTGAGGAGTGGAAGACCTTTGGGAATATCTTCAAATACTTTTGAATGTTTATCAATGATCCTCGAGATCTAGGGAATATATGGTTTATATTTTTGAACATCTAGTGAACACAAATACACCCCGATGTCTTTTAAATAATTTTTTCATTAATAGAGTTTATCACCCATTTTCAGGTTTCCTAGATACCCCATTCAATTTATTTTCCTCCAATGAAAATTCCATGAAAAAATCTTGGAAATATAAAGGCCATTGTCTCCTACGATTGTAAACTGGAACTTAGGTATGATCACCACCAATGGGTATATCAATCATTGGAATATTATCAGCATATTACTCCATAGTAAGATTGATCTTATTGCATTTTCTTGAGCAATTGATAGTTCTCCATCCATAATCATTACTTGAAACTCTCTAATGATATATAAAGAAATTGAGAGCTTTGGCTAATTTATGAATGAAATTATGAGTACTACTTAATCAATTAGGACTATTACCTTTTTATTTTTATATATCCATCTTAAGGGTTTACAGAGTGCTAATTCCATCCAATGCATGACATGATATCATGAGAGTCAACACTTCAAAAGAAATATCTAATGCCACTTCGGTGATGGTTCTTGTTTTGTTCTTGCTTTTTGTTTTTGTTCTGTTCTTCTTCCTCACAATCTATGTAGAATAATTTCTTCACCACACTTATATGTCCTCATCGATTGACAATTAAAGCATAAACCTTTGCTTTTATTTCTCCAATTGTTGAGGTGTCAACCTAGGTTGAGGTGTTTTAGAAGAAGGAAACATTATTCTCTCTCGATAGATGTTAGAGTGAACCCTCCAAGATTATAGGCATATTTTACTTTCAACATTTTCTTGCCACCTGAATAATGTATTCTCTCCAATGGCTTGGTTTCAAAGGTAAAATCATGTTGGAATGTTATCCTTTGTGTTCCTATGAATACATCAATCATGTGCCTATTTGGAATATCCATTACCTTTTTATTCAATATTTGGAATTTCTCGCAGTTATGCAATCAACCCTTTTTCTTGAGATTTATCAATAGGATAAAGAAGGCTGTATTGCTCATTTCATTCCTCATAGTGTGCTATCATTTCAGAAAATTATCCAGTGACGAAAGGATTTTATGAACAAATCCATCGACACTACAATGCTCTATATTGGCCCTAAATATGCTAGCCAATTTGTACCTTTGTGTGTATGTATACATCATGTAGACTTATCCATAAGAAGTATCCATGTGATTGATCCTTGCCATCAAACTTCCCTTCATATCATCTTTTAGAAAGTGGTTGGTATTCAACCCAAAGTTGGGAGCTCCATTCTTGGTTCATATTTCTTGTGTCCTCATCATGAATTTCATGGGATACATTTTCACTTTTAGGTGTCCTCTATTAGAAAATTTTCAATCCTTCCATGATCTCCTTTAAACCTTCAATCCTAATATTTATTGCCTCCAACTTAGCTTCAAGCTTGAATCCATCATCACTTTTTTGTAGTTCATATTTTTTTATTGCTTTCTTTTGTAAATCATTTATGTCCCCTATTTATTCCACTTTCATCAAGAGTCCAAGTAGGAATGTCTCGAGGCTTATTGTAGAAATTCTCTTTTTGGTGGCATGTTGGCCAAGTATCACTTTTAAACCTTGATTTCAGGTGGTTCGCTTAGATGATCTTTTCTTCTACTCAGATTTCCAAAATTTCACTTCTTATGTGGGTTTGAAACTTATTTTTGTAGTGTTCTCAATACGTTTTTCTCTCATAATTCATAGGTCTTATCAAAATTGATGTGCCAAGTGGAAGTTATGGTAATCTCTACACTCTGTGTATTTGTGTCTCCTTTTCGAGAGTGTATAAATCGGCCAAGATCACAACATTCCATATTTGATTCTTAAAATAAAATTCTAGAAATACTACAACCTGTCCACTTCCCAATAAAACTGGTCTCACTTAATTTGGATACTCACCAAAGAACATATCATTGTTTTACCCGAAACTGTTTGATACTAGTTAAGACTAGCCGATAACGATCTTGCACAGGTATATACAAAGTAGGATCGACCTGTATGTTGGATTACTGAGAGGGGGGGTGAAGGCATTAGAGCACTTAACTTTTAACCATATAATCCAAGTGCTATATCAATGAAGCATTATTATCCACAACGCAGAAAGTAACAGTTGAATGAACAAATGAAAATCATACACATACATATACACCAAATATTTACGTGGAAACCCAAATCGAAACCACTCAATGCTTTTCTTATATGTCTGAAGAATTACATTCACAGCACCAACTTCCTATATTTTCCAGCAAATTTAAACCGAAGGAGGCTCCAACCCCTAGTTTCTCAAGCTACAACCCCAGGAAGCTCCAACTTCCCAAATCTCCAAGCAACTTAAGGAGGTACAAGTTACAACCCCAATGTTCTCCTACTACAATCACTCATTCTTGCCTGGCCTCACACCCTCAAGTAGAAGTAGAATGATGGAACCACTATCACACTATCACTGGGTGAGATATACCGCTGTAAACCTGCACTAATAACTGGAATCCCATGCATCAACCATGCATCAACCTATAATCAACTCAGACATAAACAAGTGTGCATCAACCATGCACCAACCCAGAATCAACTGTACCATAACAAGTGCATCAACCATGCACCAACCTCAGAATCATACCATGAACAAGTGCATCCAACCATGTACCAAGCATGTAGCAATCATGTGTCACCACGCATCAAATGACTCGGCCAATATGTACCAACATCATCAACTATACACTTCATGTATGGGCCAACTCATCAAATACTTGTCAACCATGTACCCAAAATGTAACACAACCAAAAGACCTAATCAATTTCATAATCCAAAACTGATTCTAGCTCAGAATAGACCGTGTATATGATCACATTTTTGCGAACCTTCCTTAACTTTAATCAAAAGAGAGACTAGTATATTTTCATCAAACGCTTTTAGTCTCACATGCCTAGTGCTTCTTGGATTAGTCAACAACCCTAACTGAAGCTATAATCATAACTTTAATCAGAATTTGGCAAAGATCTGAAACTGATACAAAATGTTCTTCAATGTGTTTTATGCAATTCATCCAAGTGGGACTACTTGGAACCTCTCTCTAGTGCTTAGGAGTTATAGCAAAATGACATACCTTTCTGAATTCTCGATTATTCTAGAGAGAGACTTTGTAGAGGGTTCCAAGACAACAACATATTTGATTAACCATATGAACCAGCCACGGTATACTACAGATGGCACCCTAACCAACACATTTTGTCTCTGTTCTGAATTTGGATATGTTATGAAGAATTTATGACGTTTTTACCCAAAAAACACCTTATTTTGACTAGTTTCAGACCTGCCACAAACGATATTTTCCACAAAGTGTAACTCCAAAATACAACGACCCAAAATACAACGACACACAAAATAAATTTTTAACCACATATACCTGACTATGTTTTCTCACTTTCACAGCAATTTTAGGATCTGAATCAATATAGAAAAATGTTATAGCGAAAAATGGCTAGATGACCTGAAAAATAATACACCTTAGAAAGCACCATCAAAAGAATTTATCCCTTCCTGCATTTCGCCGGGCCTTCTTTTCTTCAATTTCCCTCAAACTTTCAGCTTAGATACATTTGTAAAACTCAGACACCTATATATATTCAATATGCTGAAGTGTGGCTCTGAAACATATATATCAATTTTTTTTATACTCTCCAAGTAGCTTCCCTTAAAAACATATTCTAGGGTCACTTGGCCCCACTTCTCCTTTTATTTCTAGGGTTGGGTCCATTTCTAATTCTCCATTAAAATTACATTATTGAAACAATTTCATTTTGTATTCACTTTGGAATTATAACACACACCCATCACTCACTTCCCATTATTTACCTTTTAAAATCTCTTAAACCACTTTGATTACTTGACCTTTAGGGCTTCTAGATGACATATGAGGTCCAACTTCAGAAGGCCATAACTCAAACCAAGAGGAGTTATGTGACGCCTATACCAACATAAATGTCATGACATGCACCATCCACATAGAACAGTAATATCCAAAACATAATTCAATCATACCATTACCTATCAAACAAACTTTGGTCCATTACCTAAACCATTGTTCTAACTTCTATGGTGGACATAACTCTCTAATCAGGAGGAATTATGTGATGTTCCCACATACCACTGAAATGATGACATGACAAGAACCATCCATATAGGATATTCTAAAAATTCATTCTTCTTCATCTCATATTCCATAATTAATCATGGGTTCTTCTACTCTCCACAAAGGCTCTTCCCTGAGGGCTTTCTACCATAAGGGGACCACTTTGGAGTTCATCCATATTTACTTCTTATCAACCATGAAAAAACAATAATGAGTCGTATTTACATCAAACACTATTGGGTCCATTACCCAAAACTTTGTGCTACGGGTCTTTCTTCAAGGGTTGACATCAATGACAACCAACCTTAATCAACACCAGAAGATGAATTTTTATCACCGCTACCTTGATAGTTTTTGTGAATATCCTCTGGATTTTAGGGTATGAAATGTTACAAAAACAATTGTATAGTGAAAATTTCGCGATGACAAAATTCAGGATGATTCCATAAACCTATCTTACATAGGCTATATCTCCAAAATTATAAGGCCTCAAGAGATGAAATTTGAACCCCATGTACCTTGCGTTGTCTACTAAATATGCATCGTCTACTAAATATATTCCAAGGGGTTCCTTCTGAAACATCGTAGAAAAGAAATTATAGCGAAAATTCCAAGGTGTCTCATATGTAGCAGCGAAACCCCAAGACCTTGAGCTCTGATACCAAATGTTAAGAACCAAATATCAAAATAGAATAAAACAACCTCATAATAAGTACTCAGTGCCTTGAAAAAGATATAATTTCAGATAATAAGCCTCTTCGAGGGTGCAACCTCCTTATACACCACATAAATTTTCAAATACCAGATGATTCCAGATGAAAAGGTCTCCTTGGTATATATAGGAGACTTGGAGGTACAATTACAACAAATGGACCCAAGCCGACATAAATAAAATAAAATTACTAAGTAATATGCCCCAATTAAAGGGTAATGTGCCACTATTTAGGGATTAACACCTTGCACTAGTGCTTTAGAAGAGAAACAATTGAAACTTACATAACACTGCAAGTTCATTCAGTTAACCATAAAATGCACACACAGGTAGAACAACATAGAAAATAAAATAACATGATATTACCCAATTAATCATAGGAAAACATGTACAAAGATCTCGAAGAAATTCTCCTTCATTATATTCATTCACGAAATATTTACAAAGTCCTCTTCAACAACTCTCTCTAGTATCTTTTCAATAGTTCTTCAACAACTCTCAACAAAATAACACATAAACTTCAACAACAAATACAATTATCTCCA
This sequence comes from Picea sitchensis, assembly GCA_010110895.2. Taxonomy (NCBI): domain Eukaryota; kingdom Viridiplantae; phylum Streptophyta; class Pinopsida; order Pinales; family Pinaceae; genus Picea; species Picea sitchensis. The sequence continues at coordinate 22,037 of SNQJ01S0123663.1, forward strand.
ATAGCCTCATTTGGGCATAGGTTATGTTATCACTTTGTAAATTCCCAGAGGTCATTATGAGGTAAGAAGAAACTTATCAGAGGTAACCTTAACCAACCGCTTCGAAACTGGAAGCTATCCCTACCAGTTTCAGAGAGGGATCTCTCTGTGAGTTTTAGATTTGTTTGAGTTTTCAAGATTTTAGGCTAGTTAGAAATAATATAATCGAGTTGTTTGTATTGTTTTTGAATGAAGTGGATGAATATCACTTACGCTTCCATTGGGCTATGGGGCCTGTTTTTTAAAAGATAGAAGTTAAAGACAACCTTTACAATATCTGTTTCACAGGGTGAGATAGTGCTAATGCTGGATTCTTTAGGAATAAAAATGGTGTATTGCTGAAAAGGTGAGATATCAGTTAAAACAAAAAATCATTTAAGAATTTCTTTGTTATAACATCAGAGGAAAAACATTTAAATCTATAAAAGATTAAGAACATAGTACACAATGGTAAATTCTGCAACTTTAACTTCCTTTAAAGTTTAGATTTAGAAAGACAATATGATAACTGAGAAGGAAAAACTTGTACGTAGACAGAGGGAACTTCACCAACAGTTGACATGTAGGAATCCTGTGAAAATTCGCTTTGTAATACTGGAATAACTTCTTGATAAAAATTACAACAACTAGAGCTTGCTTGGGCGTAAAGATCAACAACCCTCAATACTTCTAAGTTGGAAATATTTATAATAAAAGTTACAACGACCCCGTCATTAATGATCAAGACGTGGCAGATTCTAAATTTAACTAACTAACTCAACAAGATACAAAACTTTAGGGACTGTTAATGATGTGTCGAATTCTTCAAGTTGATTTTGGGGAAGGCCGTTGGTGAGTCATCTGCACAACTTTGTCTGATCTGATTGCTGACTAGAGTTGGACACCTCATCTCCTACTCGATCAAATTGCATAACTCTTCCCATCGTAGGTGACTGGGAATAATGACTTTGAGTAATCTTCGGTATATTTCATCCATCTCTGTGTACTTAGAAAAAGTTGGCCCGATGATGAAAATATACCAGATCTCGTGTTGTATGTTGATGTTTGGCTGTAAAGTTTCTAAGAACGCATTGCCTATTAAGTTGCCCTGTATTCCCAAAAAATTTGAACTATCTTTGGCCACCGTGGCCAAATTCTGTTTATAATCATGAAGGGTCATTAGCTTATCATTTAGGACAATTAAGTCCAGGAGACCTTTCTTCTGCAGAGCTTCGAACTTACTGAAAAATCTTTGAACTCCTGCGTCCATAGTCTGGACTTTCTCTTCCAACTGCAACATAAGTCCTCTCTTGGTCAGAACCCTCTTGACTTCGAGGATGGTTTTTTTCCTATCTTCAATATTCAAATCCTCTAATTCTTCCTTGGTTTTCGAATTCAGGAATCTAATGATCTCAGTGGCTTCTGTGGGCATTTCTCCCAGCTCTCCTTTTATTTTCTCAATAGCCTGCCTGCTCCTCTGTACCAGTTCTTTTTGCTCAAACATGATTTGCACCATAGCCCATATTTCATTTGTGGATTTGGAGATATACATCCAAATATTTTCCTTGGCCTCAACAAGTGTCTTTCCCACCACTGTTTTCTTTCAAAGTTGCTACAATTCCTGTTTGAGCTTCTTTGATTCTTGCTTCTCCATGGAGTAGATTGTTTGGTAAGAAGACTTGAGCTGCTGAAGATACTCAAACTCCTTTTTTAGTCTGCTAAATTATGTCTCTTGCAAGTCCATTTCCTCCATGGATTTAGCTAATCCCACTGTCTTTTCCAGATCTCTTAGTGGAGTTGCTGAGGGAATTTCTGCTATGGAGGTTTATGCTACAGATGTCATGCTTACCCCTGTAAGTGGAACTGCGCTCAATGGAATGACTTCCATAGGCGTTGATTGTTCCTTCTTGTTCACTAACCTTTCCAGTTCTTCTTCCATCTCTTTCAACTGTGCATTTTGCTGCATGATCAACTTGAGTATTTCATCCTTCTCACCTTCTATCTCAGCTATCTCCTTTTCCTGTGCATCTTCCATTGGTGGTAGTTTCAATTGTTTCCTCAGAGATGCTATATCAACATTTTTATTTTTGAGCATCTCTTCGACTGCTTTCACATTCGAGGGGTCATACCTGATCTTGAGGACCAATTCTTCCAACGTTTTAATTTTGTTATCCTTTGCAAAGGATGATATCTTTTCTAACTTTAACTATGTTTGAACATTGCTCAGAGAGACCTGTAGTTTAGCAGCCGAAGTAGAAGAATTTTCCAAAGTGGAGAAAGCCATTTCTCCAATTTTCCTGTGCAGATCCATTTGATCAGTTGGGTGCACATCTCTGGTGTGGAACTCGAACGTTTCCCTTTTGTAGTCAGTGATTGCCTTTGGGTCAGGCACCTGTGCCTGCAGAAAATCCATGTGCATTCCACCTTTCTATGTATCAAACGTAGACAATAGTTTGTGTTGTGTCATGGATGTCCATTTATAAAACTGAGCATAAGTGTTGCTGGTCAACATTTGATTCCTCTTCTTGATTAGGTCATATTTCTAAAAAATGCTCAATTTGACGCCTCCTTGTTTTGGCTGGTTGATTAATGAAGTATCCGTCTACTTTTTCGATGAAGAAGTAGATGTGATTTGTGGGCTGCTATAGATAAGTGGTGACTGATCATCTTTCATAGTTGTAGTGGATTGGGTTCCCTTTTCACTAGACGTGTCAGTTGTATGACTGAGTTTTGGCCTGTTGGTGTGTAATTGGAAATTTTCGGCCGAGACTTTAGTGACAGAAGGTGAAGTATCCTTCCTGGGCCTTTTATCCTTTGGAACCTGTGGCGTGTTTGTTTGTGAGATAACAATAGGAGGATATTGTTGTTCTGTCTCTTCCAAAGTGTTAACCTCCCACTCCGTTTGATTTGCGAACTTCTCTATTTCGGGCTTGGGTGAATGAATATATGGAATGTTTTTATTCTTAACCCTCAGCTCCGAAATGATCCTGCATGGGTCATATTGCCACAGGAAACTAGCGTTGAACCTCATTTCCTTCAGAAACCTGTCTGCTTCTTCCCCAATGCCTCGACTATTGCAGATAAAAGACCCTATTTTCCCTTTTATTCTGAGTTGTTGTTTCTTCTTCAGAGACACAAAGTGTATGTCTTCTAAATTTATCATCTATCTTATGTACTCCAGGGAAAAAATCCTCACGGGTAAACACTTGGGCAGCTTGTATGGAGCTAACTCACATCCATATATTCTGACCTCAGTGTGGTTTTGGTAAAGATACCAATCTCCGGTTTTTGCAAGGTCTGAGAGGTGTAAAATCCTCTGAATCTCCTCATTTATTCTTGGTTCTAGTCTGCCACTCAGCATGCTCACCACTGGGTGGTAAAACAACTCGATGAACTGTTTGAAACTGAACTTTGTGGAATTTTGTTTGAGAAGCGAAGTCCAAGATGTTACCGCCTGCGGCTTCCCATCCTTGTCTATTTTTTGCATCGAGAAAGAGTATCTATCCGCTTGAAAGAAGACGAACATGTAAGCTAGTATGGAGGAGTATTGGAACATGCCTTCTGTGGCGAACTTTGAAAACTGCTCATGAATGTTCTCCGCTAGGAAAGTGCTGTAGTCAAACTAAGTGGTGGTTTTTTCCTTGGTAGAGAAAATGGACAGAAAACCCGATATAGGTTCATCCACCTATTCATCTAAAAAATAACCATGTAGACAATAGAGTGATGAAATGATTTGGTTTCCCTTTTCCGAGAACAGGGAGGAAGGATACAAGGGATTTGACTTGGGGAACTGAGCATCCTCTGTGAGGAAAAGTTCAAATATCTGGGCTCTTTGAGGAAAAGATAGTTTCTGGTATAACTCTGTTATGATTTCGAGATTGAAAGGGGAGGCAGATTTAGTTCTGGGTATCTGCATCATCTGATCAATGGCCTCTGTTGTGATGAAGAACAAAGTTTCTCTCGATGACGAGACTATGGCTCTTTGGTCGGGAAGGTAATCAGCCTGGCATTTGAGGGAAAATTCAGGGAAATGATGGACTCGAGGGAAAAGATATAGAGGAAGATTGGACTCCCAGAGCCCGATTTCATCGCTCTGATCTAAGAAAGTGTCTTTGAGCCATGACTGCAAATCCACAAAGTCAACTTCGCACCTTTTGTCTGATATTAGATGATATTTGTCGGCCAATGGGATCTTGTCGAGGTCGACAGGAGGTGGGAGGAAAGGATTTTCCCCGGATTTTGCTTTCTTAGATTTTGGCGCCATCGTTGTGAAGAATACCTGCAATTCAAACAAAATGTTAGTGGTAATGGTTGTGGTTGGGCTGCTAATTGAATCAGAGAGGAGACAAGGAAACTTTCTCGTGTGAGGATAAGATGAGAAATGGGCGAATGAAGGAGCAAGGCTATTTTTTGGTGAACAAATACCCATTGGGCGTGGGGGACAGATCAACAAGTTTAACGGATAAGTTAACCTGTAATAAATGGCCAATGGGTCATTTGGAGATTGAGATGGCAGGTGAAAAATGGGTGACGAGTACGACCAGGTGATGTGGAGGGTGTTGATTGGAGACCAACAATGGTGAGGGGACTTGTGACGGGTGAAACAGGGGGGATGGATTGACAGAGTTATGAGATAGGACTTGTAGGGGAAAA
>SNQJ01S0123667.1:9407-22052 GCA_010110895.2 Picea sitchensis
TTGTTATGAATGTGTGAACCATGTTTCTTTTCCTTGTACCATAAGATACCTTAACTTCAGGACGAAGTTTCCTGAAGGGGGGGTGTATGTAACAACCCTAGTTGAATATATGTTTAAGGATTATTAAGTAAAAATTAATTAGGTGATTAATTGTCTTAACATGGTATTAATTAAACAAGATTGGTATAATGATACTAATTAAATATTTATTAATTAATTAATTGTTAGAATTTTAATTAATTAATTAATTAAATTAATTACCTATCACATTGAATGAACAGGGTAACAAATTTAGAAGAGTTAATAAATTATATTGTTTAAAAAAAAAGGGTCACATATACGGAGGGGATAAGGAGCATTAATAAGTGGATAAGGGGCTTTAACTAGGTGTGTAAGGTAATAAATGTGTAGGTAAGGAAGTAAATGAGGAAAGGGCGGTGAAGGAGGATATGAGGGGAGGAGGTTTACAAAGGAGGGATTATCATTCTACGGGGGGGATTTTATTGTGGAGGGGTTTCTCTTGGATTGCACAGAGGAGAGTTTGAGTTCTGTAGTCGAGAAGGGTTAGTACAGGGGGCACCGGTTTGCTGGGGGTTTTGGGAACGGGGGCCAAGATATCCATATGGTATCCTGGAGCTAGGTAGTTGTCCTAGTTGGCAGGGTGGAAACTCGGTTTTGGGCAGAGTTGGTCCGTGGATTCAAGATGGGCAAGGCAGCAACAGGAAGGTCAACAAGACAAGCGAAAAACGGAGGGTTAGCATCAGACCCAGGTATTTTAAATTACGTATTTGTTTATTCTGTTATGAATTTTATTATTCGTTGATCAATTTATATGCATATGTGCTGAATTTATAAGAAATTATTGAGTTTCATAAATCAAGTAGAAGTTACTATTTTGTTTGATTAATTATTTGACGTTAAATTAATATGGCCACTACAATGAGGTTGTCGCTTGAGAGGGAGCTAGACTTGCATGTAGAAGAGGAAATGTTGGCTCCCAAAGATGAGTCTCAAGATGTGGATCGGACACATGAAGAGGTTCATGGAGTGGAGGAAACCACTCAAGCAAAGCCATCCATCAGAAATGTAAGAAAGCGCACCATAGAAGCTGATAGATTGAGACTAGATGCTGCGCAGAATGTAGGAGCCCCTATTTCATAGCGCAAACAAAGACAGTCTCCTGATCAATTTTTTGGATACATGTCTCTCATGAGCAAATGTATTGTGACTGAACCATCTTCCTTTCAAGAAGCAGTGCAGGACCCCATTTGGGTTGATGCCATGGTTGAGGAGTATGACTCCATTGTCAAAAACAATGAATGGGATATTGTCCCAAGACCGATTGATAAATCAGTGGTAGGATCGAGATGGATCTACAAGGTAAAGCAAGCTTCTGATGGGAGTGTGGAGAAATACAAGGCCAGGTTTGTGGCTTGAGGATTCTCACAGATCAAGGGGATAGATTATGATGAGACCTTTGCACCTGTCACAAGGTACTCTTCCATAAGATCCATCCTTGCACTCTCGATGCAGATGGGCTGGCGCATTCATCAGATGGATGTAAAAACTGCGTTCCTCAATGGGATCATTGAGGAAGAAGTGTACATTGAACAACCAGAAGGTTTTGAGACCTTTGACAGAGAGTCACATGTCTGCAGACTCAAGAGATCACTGTATGGTTTGAAGAAAGCACCCCGTGCTTGGTACACTCAGATAGACATATATTTCACCAGATTGGGCTTCACCAAAAGTGAAGCAGATGAAAACCTATACCAAATTGTGGTGGAGGGTAATATTTTGATCATTGTTCTTTATGTTTATGATTTGATACTGACTGGTGATGATGAGCTGATACACTCATGCAAGGATGACCTTGCAAAGGAGTTCGAGATGAAGGATTTGGGCATTCTTCATTATTTCCTTGGTTTGGAAATATGATAGCGAGATGGTGAAGTTTTTGTGTCTCAAGGAAAGTATGTAAGAGAGATACTGGGTAAGTTTCACATGGAGGGCTGCAAACCCATGGATACTCCTCTTCTAGGAAACTGGAGGAAAGAGGATGCTATTTCTAGAGAGGTAGTGGATGCTACTGTCTATCGACAGTTAGTGGGTTCACTAATGTACTTAGTGAACACGAGACCGAACATTTTCTATGCGGTTAACCAGCTAAGTCAAGCGATGGTTAAGCCTACCAAACTCTTTTGGAAGGCAGGTAAGCATGTCCTAAGATATCTAAAGGGAACATCTGAGTATGGATTATGGTACAAACAAACGGATGAGGTGAAGTTGCATGGATTCACGGATGTAGATTGGGCAGACAACCCAATGAACAAAAAGATCACATCAGGGGGGATCTTTAGTATCAGATCTACAATTGTTTCTTGGTATAGCAAGAAACAGAGATCCGTGGCACTTAGTTCAGAAAAAGCGGAATACATGGAAGCCAACCAAGCTACATGTGAGGCTATTTGGATGAGGAAGATCTTGGTTGGTTTGTTTGGTTCTCATTTAGATCCAACAGTGATTTATTGTGATAATCAGAGTTGCATTAAACTCTCGATTAATCTTGTGTTTCATGACAGATCTAAGCATATATATATATGGTATCATCATCTCAGAGATTGTGTGCAATGGAAGATCATGTTTCTTCAATACATTCCTACAGAATATTAGGATGCCGACATTCTGATGAAGGCACTCACCAAGAGAAAATTCGAATATCATAGAGATAGGATTGGGGTGAAGGATAATCCCTTTCTTGTTGAGAGGGAGTGTTGAAAAGTCCACAAGAAACATGTGTCTAATTTACTTTTCCCTTAAATAAATTAGACAATAAATATTAATCTATTATTTCATTCATAATTGAGTGAGTTGGATTTGTAACAGAATCATAAGTGTAGTTAAGTGAGTTCAGATCAGTTGTGCTAGTTGTAACTAAACATGCACTAGTGAGAGTTCAGTTAATCAGTGAACTCACATGCAACTGAAGATTCGCCATGGTTAACTACATGCATGTCAGATCCAGTGGAGACCCGGTTGAGATAACAGGTGAAAGGGACAGTTGTCTATCAGTTGTGATTTGTTCACACATGCAGTGGATATGCTTATGAGCATGTGAAAACTAGGCAATTTGAAATAATCGTAATTCATTGTGAGAATTGTGAATTGCAGAGATTGTGCAGAGGAGGCAAGCTGTCTGGACATAGGAATTGGCACATGTATTTTCTGAATTGTGTATGACACTGTGAGACGATTGTATTGTACTGAGAGCTCTTGGATTAGAGTTTTGTATGATATTGTTTCATGATTCATGATATACATAATATATGAGAGTGGGTTTTTTAGCTTTACGCTTTCCCGATAAAACTTTTGTGTTGTGTGTTATTGATATTTCACTTTGTTCTCATGGTTGTGATCGTGGTTTAATTTAATCCGCAAGAATAATAGTAGAAGTGATTCTGTATTTAACAGTAGAAGAAATTGTTAGATCAGGAAAATCACAGGAATACATTAATTTGTATAGAAATTTCGACAGACTCCTTCGGTGTAAGAAAGAATTCTCTAGGAGTTGGCTCGGGTACAGTTTCTGGTCTCCTAGTCGCTTCAAATGAACCCTCTTTATCTATCCTACACCTCAATGGTGGTGGAGGTGGCTCCAAATTAATGGGTGACAAGCCCTGAAGCCTATATAAATGAAATTGTTTTTGATATTCTACCTTATGAAATGATCAACCGACACTCTAAGGTTAAGCTAGCATGAAACAAAAAGCACACACTAAAAATTTTCTAACGAAAAATTAAGCAATCAATTGGTTGGAAGGAAGAACAGTTACGCCAATCAACACTACAAAAACTTTCCAATGTAAGTGTAACTCGAACACAGAAATACCCTCTAGGTATACTTTGCAAAGTGTGACCCGACATCTGCCGTAGGTACCATGGTATACCCCCACAATCACCTATGTAAGTCCCTAAAAACATGAAACTACGTTTCCATCTCGCAGGTAGTCACCAGGCGGGTACAGTCGACAGTCAGGTTAATCTTAATGAGCAAGATAACAAAGTCTGAAGCCTTTCAAGGGTACTAAAGGAAAATGGTTCTGAAGACAACTAAGGATCTCGAACGAATTTGAGGTCCACAAGGCTTCATAGTCATATGTGATCAACAAAAATCCCAAGAACGACCCTCAATATATGATCCCCACTACGTTTGGTCCGGCTTTGGAGGGGTAATCTCCTCTACCTTTCCTCACATGACCTCATGTTTATACCCTCTGTTAGAGGGGGGTCATGGTTGAATCTTATGAAACTAGACTCTGACACTTCCTATCATAGACTCTTATGTTTGTTTAAGAGACCTTGAAGAGTTTCCTCTCCACATCTATTTCAAGGCCCTAAAGCCTAGACTACTTGGTGAACCCTACAAACAAATGTCAAGTACAACTTATGGTGTTTTCAAGAGACGAAATAGAATAAATAAAAGCTTTAGAACATTCGTGCAAAAAGAAAACTAGGTTCTACAAATGAAAAATAGTTTTTAATCTTTGTAAGTGCAAAATTTTCAAAATATAGTCCAAGATGCTAAAATGAAACAAGTTTCCTATAATTTTCTTTTCGTTTCACAATGCAAATGAAAACTACCAAACTTTCATGGAAATAGCATAGAAGAAACTTTGGAAATCAAACTTTTTTCTTTTGTAATAAACATTCTATGCTACAACTACCAAACAAAAATGCATAACTAAATGAAACTACAATTTTTTTGACTTTTGAATGCGTAGAAAAGAAAATCACAAGTAAATGATATTTTTTCATTTTTTAAAGAGCAAACAAGTTAAAGATATAATAAACCCAAGACTAACACAAACCCTAATCCCCTTCTTGAATGCATGGATTCACTGGAATCCATAAGAGGATCTAATGCTTATAACTTCACCCTAAACACTAAAATAAAACAAAAGAAATAAAGAAACAACAAAGGTTCTTTACAAACTGCAAGACACACTGAGTCTTTAACCCAACCAAACACAAACAATAGAGACCTTGAAGAGTTTAGGAATGCCTGAGAAGCAAAGAGCTTCTTGCTAGGAAATAAAAAGTATTTTTTTAAAACCCTTCCAAAACATAGAGAAACGTGTTGTCCATGAGAAACCTACGTATGTACGCAAGTTTTATACTATGAAAAACATGTATGTACATGTGCTATACAGAGGACAGGACATGTACAACTCTACAAGTTTTAAAAAAAGAAAAAGGTTTGGACAAACAAATGGGAAAGGGAGGTTGGTGGGCACCTGGAATGTGACTAGAGACCCAAACTGACTCAGGAAACTCAGACAGCTCAAAAAGAAACTGAAAAAAATCAAATCAAACCAAAATATCTAACTAATACCCTAGAGAGACTCCGCAGTGGAGTCGCCAATTATGCTATGGGGAAATTCCCCCTAAACTGGGTCTAATGAATAGAAAGAACGATAACTCCCTTAAAAGACTAACTTATCTTTAATATACCCCAAAACCATCTAGACTAAGTGATATGAGAAAGAGAGAAGAGAGGGTTAATGGGTGGACCTTAAATCCTTGTGGTTGATGTAGACCTCTTTCCCTTGTTGTTTCCTCCTAGATCACAGATCTCCTCCAAAAGTTAACCTACAAGGGGTTAAGAATACAATGCAACAACATATAAAATCTCAAATGATCACTTTAAAATCCTAAATATATATATAAATGCTCAAATTAACAAGAACATGTAAACATAGGGTTTGGGGACAAAGATAATCTCTTTTATTCAAATTCAAGATAAAAATATTACAACATTTTCTTGCGACGACTCTACGAACCAACTCTAGGATTCTCTATTGTGGCTCCAAGTGCATCAATCCCACATAATATTCTCACAACCAACATACCATCAAGGGAAGGGGGAAGGGTTGCATAGGGAGAAGGGTTGGACAGGAAAGTTGAGGCTAAAACTAAGAGCAAGATGAAAATCTTGGGAAATGAGAGAGAATGGATTTTGGAAGATTTTTCTTATTCTCTTGTTCATATAAATATATGAATCCCCAATACATATTTTCATATGAGAAAAATATGGTTATTCATTTTGGGGACGGGATACAATGGGTAAAATGGTTAGGAAACCCTCCATAGCCCGTAAACTCTGCCAAAATACATGTAATTTTATATTTTTTGAAACTTTTGGAGGTAAATGCGTGCTAAGTAGAATGAAACAAGAATATGTATGTGGGCTAACTAGCATGAAACACGTGTATGCATGCAGGCTATTAGTGCAGTAGGGTGTGTACACTATCTAAAAAAACAATTAGAGGGAAGCCTCAACAATATTTTTGGCAAAGTAGGCAAATGGATGGACCAATGTCTTGGATGCATAGATGTGGCATTTTTGGACTATAACACCGGGTTTGATTGAAGAAATGTTTGAAAGAAAATATTTGAACCTCCTTGTTTTATTTCATGGATTGTTTGGAACAATATAATGTAAGGAAATAAGTGATCGTGACGGTTACATCATATAGTTTTGGGTTTCAAAATAATTGACATCGTTTATGTTGGAATAATAAATTCGTATAACCCTTGTTGTATGATATTTGAATATTATTATAGGTTATGATACAAGAAATTATGTGTTTATATTTATCTACCTGTAAATGCATAGTTGGTTTGAATTTCTGGTTGTTGGTTAAGAGGTATACTTGTTTGAATTGGAATGAAATGTGGTTGAGTTATCTGAGGGTTAGAAAATGTCTTTACTTCTACATATAGAGTCAGATTCCCCATACTTTATCTTTTCATCCATCACTCCTTAATTCCCAGAAACATATATCATTTTAAAAATTCATCTTCATTCCCCTATTGTATGAAATATGAAAACAAAATTATTCAGTTTGACATGGATATTTGATAGCAATAATATATTTTGATCAATTAAAATTATTGTCAAGGGAAGAGTTTGAAAATGATATATTTCAAGATGTTTTTCTTTAATAAAATCTTTTTGATTGAAGTCATATATTTTGGAAAATGGTTGATTCTTTAGGGCCAATCGTCTCCATACTCTCATTTTACATAAATTATTCATTGTTCACAAATAACATGTTCATTTTAATTCATTGCTTTTCCCCTTGATACACGAACAAATCCAAAGGTTTCTTTGGGCATGGACAATGAATATGCTATCAATTAATTAAGATATGATTGAAATGGAATTCATGATATGATTATTGTTAGACATTGGGCTTTCGAAGATGTTTAATGATTAATTTCTTGTTATTTTTGAACACGTCACACTCTTTCCTTATCATTTATGTTTAGTTTCCATAAGTTATAAAGCCTCTCATATTACCAATTGAATTCTAATTCCCATGTTCTTAAATAATGATCAATTGTCTGAGGTGGTGAAGCATTTTGAACCAGATATGAAATTTTGTTTTGAAGTTACCTTTCCCTTTTATCCTTGGTTGTATGTTTTCTTGCTTGTTGATCAAGCTATATCTATTTATTAAATTATGTTAATGCAAATGGTATTTGATGTTTCACTTTCTATTGTATGCATACGCTAATTTATCCCTATACTTTATAGAAAAGCTTTTTTAGTAGAGGAAGTCATGGAAAAGGGAACACAGGCAGAGGAAGAAGGCCAAATGATTTTTGGCATGAGGAAATAAGAGAATACAATTTTCAATTCAATTTGATGGTAATTCCAAAGAGTTAAATCAACTCTTACAGAAATATTTCCAGAACTTAGATGGAAAACTAAACTTTCAACCTCCTCCTCCACCCAAAGGACCACCTTTGCACCCTCATCCTAGAATATCTATCATACTAGTGCAACCACATGTGTCCTCACCACTCGAAGTCCTATTTAATGATGGTTGGAATAACATTTTAAATCCTTCCCAAGTTCAAGCTCATGGATGTTCCATAGTTTCATTTTCATTACCTCCTCCTCCATCTAAGTGACCTACCTCACACATTGTATTAGAAGTATCTCATTCTCATTAAACTCAACCATTAAAAATAAGTAAGTACCTTTCCCAACAACCTGAATCTTCTAAAGGGAAACAATTGGACAATTCTATTAAGTCTAATCAATTTGAAGCATCCTCACACTCAATCACATCACATTCCCAACATTCTGGACATGAGGATTGGCAGACACCTTTTGAAGATATGCACCCAAAAGCGTCATAAATTAAAGGTAAAATTCCCATCAAGGTATATTCACAGATTCCTAAGTTGACATAGTCTAAGGAAAGTGGACAGAGGCGTATTTCCTCACATAAAAATCATGATTTCTGATTTTAGCATGTTATTTATTTTGACTTCACTATTGGAACAAATTCTACTTATTTTGGCCAACATTTTGTATTTTGGACAACTTGTTGATTTACTTATTTTGGGCATACAGATGCATATATACTTGGTATATGAGAGTCACAAGTATGTGTTGGAACATTTGATGGGTGAGATTATTGGGATGTATGTTTATAATGATGTTTTGATGATATTGATGGATATTTATTGATGGAGGAACAAGGGCATACTTTGAAAATTAAACAACAAATTTAATTAGGGGGTCCCCACCTATTAGTTAATATTTGTTATACCCTTATCATTATTTATTAATATTTAATTATGAATTGTCCCTATATAACTAAAATTTATTTAAATAACTTAACTAAAAGTAGTTGAAACTACTCAAAACTAGTTTTGGAGAATAAAAGGAGAGTAGGAGGGAAAAGAAAAAGGGGGGAGAGATAGAAGCATAAACTGTGATAAGGTTTTCTCTTACTCTAGAGTGAGATTACATTACTACTTCATTCATTTCTAAAACACTTAAAAGCTAATAACTTATTTTTGATAGGAGGGTCTTACTGAAGGTGGAAATAAGAAGGACCAAGAAGCATTGATTGTTGACATGCTTCAAAAGGTTGATCATCTGTTCTAATAGTCTGTAAATTCTTATTGGATTTCTGAATTGGTTTTCAATACTAATTAGTAATTTTGTGAAGAGTCAAGGAAGTGGCATATTGTAGGTTGTTGATCCAATTATTTTTCAGTCTTGGTTTTACTTATAAGACACCAACCGTCTGTATGTGATGTAACATTCCACCTCTGACTTCTAAGTCTTATTTTTGTCCTTACCCATAGTGGGGTATGATAGAATCTTTTTGGATGTATCTTAGAACTAAATTAATAAAATAATTAGATGGTTTTGGAGTCTCATTTTGGACTACATGTGTAATCTTTATTTCATATTTTGTATTTTGTGACTATTCATTAAATCTGTTATAATTTTATGCCACAAACATTTTCTTTATTTCCTTGTCATAACACAACATAAAAGATAGAATTGGCCCCAAAAACATATTTCTTGAGGATTAATTGATATTTTTTCAAAATTCTATAAGCATAGGGTAATAATCTCGCCTATCTTTCTTTAGCCCAATAAGATCCGAAAATGTTGGTATTAGGATAGAAATTCCTTTTCATTAACAAATATGTTACCCCAAGTTTGTTATCATGAGAAGACTAACATTATATCATCCAAAAATAACAATTGCACACCTATACTTGCAATATTTTGTCCAAGAAAGTATATACTATGTGAAAATAATATCTCAATAGTGAAATGTTCTCTCAAATAATCAAATGCATGTGTAAATTACAACAAATTATGACCATACGAATAGAACATTCATGATATAACAAGTTAGCAATAAAAGGAATGTAAGTGTTGGCTTTAATGTCAAGAAACCATGTATTGTATAAACTGTGTATTAGTATGCATCAATAGTGAACAATTTTAAACTTTCAAATATGTTAAGTTATGTGTGTCGAAAAATAAGCATTGATAACCTAGTATTCAAGAGTTATTATCGCTCAAGAGTGGTGTCCTATCACATTTATCAATTTTCATGTGTAAAATAACATTGTTCCAATGAAAACCAAGGATGGAAACACGTGAAATATGTTTTTATGTTTTATCTTGAAATTACAAGCAATACCCATAACTAAATTATGGATTCTATTTGTTTATACATGATTTAGTTCAAATGAGTTTTGAACCATCTGCATGGCTTATTCACTTCATTTCTCTACCTAGTTTTTTTGAACATATTTATTTGCTCAAGATTATGTACTTTAATTTGGAGAATACATTGAATCTCAATGCAACATTATGGTTATTATTTGGATTTGGGGCCTGGTTCTATTGATGAAATGCCAATCACATACCCTCATATATGATATACATTGATGGAAATGATGCAATCCTTCCAATCTTGAAATTGTGAAAGCTACTAACTTTGTTGAAGCAAGCATTGTCATTTTCAATTTTCAAAAGAAAGAAATGTATTTTTGGTTGGAAACCAAAAATGTTTAGGGTCGGGCATGGGCATTTAAATTCAACAAAATCCATTGTAATATTTGAAAGGATCCCATGTTTTATTTTCCACTACATATAAGGCATGTCAACTATTTAATAGGAAATTGTCAAATTAGATAGCCACACTTCATAGTACATTGTCATGGACATAAATATAAATCAATGAACAATTTTGTATGCATTGATGCAAACAACCCAGTTTAGCTAGAATAACTTGTATTCTATCTTTTCATAAAGGTGGAAAGTACTATGAATGTAATATATACTATGTACATGGAAATGTGTAAGGTCTCTTTCCCTAAAATATTGATGAAGAGTGATTGCTATTAATATTTTGTAGGTTTGATGTTCTCTTTACCATTTTAAAATTTGGATTTATATCATTGTGTGTGTGATATTTGGAGGTACATGGAAATTTTCTTTAGTGATAAATCCAGTCAAAATATATGTTTATTCTTAGTATATCCTTGTGAAAAGGAAATATTATTATGTTCATAACTAATTAGATTGATGCAACAAAACATAAAGACTACCATCAATGTTTGTAGCCATTATTTTAAGAGTGTGGCAGTTTTTTCATTCCCTTACTTAGCTGCTAAGAGTTTCCATAGTTCATAAAGGAACCATTAAATTCCTTACGATGAGTCTTTATTATTTGAGAAGGAAAATAAAAACATTAAGAATTGTGATTTTACTACATTAGTACATGAATATTGACTGGGAATTTTATATATTTAAGGGAATCCAAGATTAGAACCACATTTCAAATTGATTTTATACAGTCATTACAATGCCACAATAACTATTTCAATAATATTTAGTATTTTTAATTATGGTGTTACTACACTATGGACCTTGGATATGGTTAGGGGAAAAAACCTAAGAGCTAATCCATAAATGAAGCTTCTAGGCTTATGGGGCCAAGAATGGCACCTTGAGCAACCAAAAATGACCTATCGACAACATCCTTTGCCTCTATCTAGGTATATAGGAACCATTATCATTTTTTAACACTAGGTATGGGTCTTGGGTCATGCTCAAGGGAAGAAACATGAACTTTAGTACCTAACAAAAGCTTCTAACCATCCAAGTCCAAGAAGGATTATTTTAACAATGACACATGGCCTCTTGAGAGTATCCTTGGCCTATGATTGGGGATGTCAGTGAAACTAAGTGGTTTTTATAAGTATGTATGTGTCTAAGGGACCTAGAAATCATATAGGAAATAATGACAATCCTTATGTCCTAAATAAATATTTGAGACATCTAGATCCATGAAAATTTCCTCAAAGAACCACACATGACCTCTGGAAGTTATCTCTAGATTATAAGAAAAGATGTTAGTGCCCTCACAAGGTCTTGTGTATTAGTTATGGATCTTAAGGAATTGACATGGTCAAGGGGTAACCCAAGTATTAGTCAAAATAAAAATATTATAGGAATCTAGGGCCAAACACGATATCTCAAACCACCAAACCAAACCTCTGAATATTTTAGGAAACTTCTAGGGCTCAAGGGTCATGAATGACAGCTCAAAAAACAATAGATGACATCTCAAGGGGACCCTTCACCTTCAAGCGGGGATATGGGAATCATTAGGAGAATTTAGGCACTAGGTATGGATATTGGGTACTTGGACATGATCGAGAGAGGAAACATAGGCCTTGGGTCCTAAAGGAAGATTCTTGGAATATAGTGCCAACAACGACTTGTTGAACTACCAAAAAGAACCTTCCCAAGGAATCATTGGTCTTCATATGGTGATAAAAACATTATGAGTTTTTGAACAATAAGTATGTGTTTTTGGACCCTATAAATGGTGAGGGGAACAAACCTGAGAGTTGTTCCCTAAAGGAAGATTCTAAGTTTCTGGGGCCAAGATTGACACGTTGAACCACCACAAATGACCTTTGGAGGGCATCCTTTGCCTCTGACTAGGTATATAGATACCAGTAGAATATTCTATCACTAGGTATGGGTCTTGGGGCCTTGGACATGGTTAGGGGATTAAACATGAATCTTAGGCCCTAAAGGAAACTTTTAGCCATCTAGGGGAAATACAGGTGCCTCAAAAAAACAAACATGCCCCCCTAAGGGTATCTTGGCCTTTGTTTGGGGATGTCAGTGCCACTAGGTTCTTTTGATTAGTAGGAATGTGTCCTAGGGTCTTGGAAAATATACTAATTACACTGGGCACGTCAAGGGGTCAAAAGGGGTTATAAGGGGTCACTTCACAA